>JAANSQ010001205.1:0-16171 GCA_036850885.1 Lepidocyrtinus dapeste
AACTTGACTTAGAATGAGGAAGTTATCAATCACGTGACGATCCCCAATACACTCCTGAACTTTGACGATGAGGCAGCTTCCAAATGCAGATTCTTCTCAGGAGACTGGGCAAGTTTCAGTGAAAACATGAAGCAGAAGTATGACCTCATGTTAAGCTCAGAGACCATCTACAATCTGGAGTACTTTGACAGATTCATTCAGGTCGTTAGTCTAGGCCTAGAACAGCGAGGAACACTGTAAGCTTACAAGAATTTTTATTTCGTTAGAACAAAGGGTAAACTTTAATTCTGACATAAAAACTGTTTCCCATTTTGTAAAGATATTTAGCAGCAAAGACATTCTACTTTGGAGTTGGTGGTGGTACAAGATCATTCCTCGAAAAGGTTCGTGAACAAGGTGAACTTGATGCTCAAGTGGTGCGTGCTATCAAACAAGGTGCGAAATATTTTAACCTTTCCTCACGAGAGGTCATTCACTAGATTTTTGTTTATGAAAATTCGTCAACATTTTTATTATTTACAGGCGTCCAACGAGAAATCATTTCTATACGAAAACTAACAAATTAAATGAACTTAAAGAGCTTTAACTGTAAAATAAAATTATCACGCAATCGCCCGGACTTTCTCGAGCAGTTTGGCTTCCTCCTTTAACTGCCTAATGAAATTATGAACGATGCACAAACTGAGAAAACGGAACACTGTAAGTGGCATCCAGATGAGTAACGTGTAAGTAAACTGCATCTGGAGCAAGTCGGAAGCTGCAATTACAGCTGTGGCCGTTACAACTGCCATGCGCCACCAGAACCATCTTTTGCAATGCCCCAGGCTCCTCTATTCAAATCATATTTAAAACCAATCATTATTAATAATGCCTTAATTAAAATATTTTAATTACCGATGCACTGACCTCCGTGGTACCCCTGATTAAAGCACAGCACAACCAAATCTCCAGTATCAGGTATCCCACGAGCACCGTCAGGATGGTGAAGTACACGGCGTTATAAAGCCACGCAGCTTAATACAAATATAGACTATTATTATAATTGACAGTTAAACAGCATACAATTTTCATTTCATCAGCAAATGAACTTAGTCTAGACTCACAGTTGTAATGTTCCGTATGCAAGTAATCCCAAATGGCCATGAGATCATCTTTGCCGTATGGGAGTTTAGCTGTAAAAGGATATGTAAGATATTTCAGACGTGATCTCGATCACAATCATCCATCTCATTTCAACTCAACGTTTGCATAATAATTAATCAGTCTTATAGGCGTGGTTTCTGCATACATCATTGAGAACAATAACAATTAAGCTTGTATACCTGGCTCCAGTATCGTGACTCCGGTCTCGGTTATTTCAAATCTGACTGGCCTCTTATTTGACACTACGTTTTCTACTACGACACATCCTATTACCGTACTAAAATAAAATAGCTGTTAGCGAAAAAAAAACAAAGCAAGTTAGTTAAAGTTTACATTTTTGAAATATTTTAAATTCGGGAATACTTACAATGTCAATAATTGCTAGCCAGAAGCATATCCTCTGGAGTCCAGTTAGGAGCTGGCCATTCTCGTAGCTTGCTTTCCTCCCCATGATTTAATTCTAAAAGTATTTTATTTTTGCCACTAAAATTTCTGAAAAACTTGACCACGCTCGTTTCTTAGACCAATCGCACTTAAATTGTCTGTCTCATGATGCCTTTAAAAGATTAAATTACAAGGAAAAGTTTTGAGACGATCTCGCTATTTCAGGTATCCAGGTGGAAAATTCTATTGACCTCTTGGCATTTAGTCGTTTTATTGCTACGATAAATCGCACGCGCGTGCGAAAATCCTTATTCAGTTGAAAAACCGTTCACTTAATGGATCCTTGGAAGTTCAAGATTAAAATCGTTTCCACAATTAAATCCAGATTAATAAGCTGCAAATTTTGTCACAAAGAAACTCTACCAATTTAAAAATTATAATTATTATGAATTAATTTGTTCCGGGTGCAATAAAACGGTATAGTTTCCTCCTTCAGTAAACTTCCTGACTGACACGTGTATCGCTTCACCCCAAAAGATAAATTTGACGAAATCTTTTTTGTGAAAATGACTGAACCTATCCGCTCTTCTCTGAAAAACGTACTGTTGATTAGAAAAGACAGAAAAAGGAAATGATTGCGTGGGTATAAACAAGGACCCCACTATGACCACGACAAAAGGGCCCTGATTATTCTAAACAAGTAGAGTTTATAATAGGAAGTGAATTGACTGTGGAAGCCGGTCTGTCTTCAACTCGTGTTGACTCGATTGCATAGAAAATGACTGATGCAGAGAATTTTTACCTTTGAACTTGAGGAGGATACAGTCCCTGGCCTAATTTTTTCCCCTAGCTTGTAAAGGACCCTTAATATATTTTGAATGAGATTTGGTTTGGAGGTAAAACAACACAAAAATTCTTTAAACGATCTACACAGACACTTTTTGCAAGTGTTGGCTCATCGCGCCACCACCACCATACCTACCGCTACCAGCGAGAATAGATAAAGGTCGGTTGCGTAAACGAGTTAGACAAAAAAGAAGCCACAGCAGCGTCTACACTCCACAGTATTCAGCGTACTGACTACTCATTTGACTTCACCGTATACTCGTTCGAGAAGCAAGAAGAAGCAGGAAGGAAGGCCAGTAATAATATATCGCGTTTGATTATTGAGCCTCTTATTCCTTTTTTTGCACTTGAAGAGTCGACCTTGGGATAGTCCTTTTTTATCTACGCTGTCTACTTAACCGAGTGATATGCTGCTCGTTTCTTCATTTTAAAGTTGCTTGTCATGGCCTGAATATGTGAGTATGAAGGAACGTTAACAATGTTTTTTTTGGAGGATATGGATATTTTAGGTTGGCCCAGTGTGTTTGCATGATTGCTTTTAAAGAGGAACCACATTTCTTGTTTTGGAAATTCTTTGTTTGAGCATACACTCGTTTTTTGTTTTTGTTTTGAGTTTGATTGAACGGAACTGACATAAAATACCAAAGTACCAAATACCTGCACTTCCACTACCGCTAGCTGGAAAGTGGAGGAGTTTTTGTAGATTCTTGATTAAGCGCAAACACTCCCAGAGATTTATTATGTTCAGTAGGGAAGATGGAAGATGATCTTTTTAAAATAATTACATGCATTATTAAAATTTAAACTGTAATTTGCATTCATTCTGATGATTCTGATTTGTCTCGTTGATACCAGTTCATGCTGTTTTTTTCCAAAGATTCGCGTGCAAATCTAAAAAGGAATGTTTAGAGAAGAAATAATATTCGCGTAGAAAAATTTAAGACTGACGATGTAAAATGCTAATTATATGAGTAGTGTACTCTACAGTTTATAAATAAAGCGATGCGGTGTAAGGAGTAGGCGTACCGAAGCGTTAACGTACCATAATAATTTTTTCTTTGAAGGAATGAAGGAAGTCTAGTTTTTTATGACAGCTTAAATTGAACAAGGAAAAATAGAACAAAAATACTGGACAATATGTACACTTGAGTTTTTATTACTGGAATGGTTTATTTTGCAAATTCAAAGTGAATAATAACTTTAAATAAACATAAATAATCATAATGTAAAGAAATTTTTGCGTGCGTTTGGTTCGCTAACATCATTCCCTTGAATTGAAAAGATGAGTCTTCATGTGAAATAACTCCGTGGGAATGCCCTTCCCATAAAATATAAAATTTAAGCAGGCATCTTCTTACTTAAGTACGTTCACGTTCATGGGCTTTGCAAACTATGATGCAATAGTAGATCTTGAAATGTGTCATTAAATATTGTTGGCATTTCGTATAAATTATGAGGTTAAGACAAAAACAATGGAAGAGATCAAGTTTTAAAGTTTATGTAATGTTTAACTTTTAAGCTTTGGGGCTCTTCAAGTTACTCGAACATAATGACATTGTTGTCTGATTAGTCACTACCACGCCTGGAGTACTACTGCTGGTGTTATTACGGGTTTTGGCGGTGCATGAAATCTGTCTGAGTAGATGGGTGATGGCTGAGGAAAAAAATCAAGCAAGATAATTCCTAGTTTAAGAAAAAATTTGAATCTTGCGGGCGTTTTTGAAAATATCAAAGAATACTCACGAGTTAGTCTGGGATACTGACTCTCAACTTGCCCCAGGATCTTATCCTGACAAGCAAACAGCCAGAATATGGCTATTGCCTGGAAGACATTGAACACATCCGGGAACACGAGATACCACGGGAGTGTTTTGTTCGGCTTCTTGAATGACCACACGAACAACTCGAATATCCAGACCAGGCCCATTACCACGAATAGCTTGGCCATGACCGAGAACCTTGAGTAATGAACATTAAACATCAACAAATTAACTTGATTAATTTCACTGGAAGTAAACTGAATGATTATTATATTTCCCCACTAACTTCCCCCGATGCTGACTCTTCCGGCTGTTATCTCCGCCAATGTTTGTGCTCTTATCGTGATAGTACATATTCCTGAATGTCATGCAAGCTAGAATTAGGTTAATTGTCATCAGTACTCCGACTGGATAGTAGAGGTAGTATGGCATAGCGTTTTCCGTTATGTAGCAGGTGGTCTTTCCATAGAGCGGGACAATTATCTCTGTGGTGCAGTCAATGTCGTCTCTGGAGAAATTAAAATTTAATTTCGGATTCCATGTCATTATCGCAAATGCATTTTCTTTTTTCCAAATGTTACCCGTATAGTCCATAAATGTTATCAAGGATGACAGAAATAAGGACAGTGACAAACGGAAGACCCCAAGCGAGTAGCATGTACACTATGAATCGCTTTAATCCTCTTGATCTTCCTACCGTCGTTTGCAAATTTCTAAAAAGAAATATATTTTTTCAAGACTAGTTCAGAGCCAAGAGTCAAGAAGTCCTTAAGACCTTACCGAAACATTGAGAACAGATCATAATTGATAACAGTCAGCCAGCAAAAAGAAGCTAGCACTGAATAATGATTCACGATTCCTACATAATTAGTGGATGGCAATTAGTTTCTGTGCTAATTTATCATTATATTTTGTAAGGTTGCCCACTTACCAACCATTTTACAAACGCCAGATGCATTTTGACTACTATCAAAGACCCTTGACACGGTGTTGGCCACACCTTGGGCCAAGTAGTGTAAGAGCATGGCAAGCGTGTGAGAAAACATATTCCAACCGCGGATATTCTGCTGGGTCCAGACGAGAACATAAATTAACGCTGTTACGGAAAGAAACGGCACGCCGAGGAAGAGAAGTACCAGGTAGGCAATTGCTGAGATTCTCTGGAGAAGAAGAGAGACAATTTGGTTTGAATAGAGTTCAGTGACCTGACAAGTTTCTCTTCATCATACCAATCTATCTTCTAGAACCCCTTCAGCAGTCCCATTAACGTCAGCACCGCCACAGAGAACCAGGACGTGATCACCTGTGTACCTACCCTTCTCAATGATTCCATCCAGGCAGTAACTCCCAACTTCCAATACCTTCCAGCTTGCTTTTCCCAAGTCCTTAAGCAGTACACTACCATTCACCAGCAATCTAAACTGCACTCTGGGAAACCCATCAACGTGCTTCAAGAAATATTTGTTGAAGGAGTCACACTCGGGTGGGGTCTGGAAATATTTTAGCTTCAGGTTGGTCAGCTTCTCTCTGCATAGCTCAGTCGAGTGGTACACTGACGGGGTCCATGGCATGGATAGATTTGTATATTCACAAGAGTCCGACTTGATATTTAAGGCTTTATGAATGGAACAACATTTGGGCACACAGATCGTCTTGATGGAATCTTCTTCCTCATGTTCTACCTCTCCATCTTCACATGTCAATGGACAAACCTCCAGCACAAGTTGCTCATGACTAAGAGAATTCAAGCAGATATCATCCGGAGAAAAGTACTGCTCAAAGTACTTAAAGTATCCAAACGGGGTAAACTGAACTCCATCCTCCTCAATAGTAGCATTCAAAGGTAAGGTCACGTATGGAGTTGGACAGGGCTTCATACAGTGGGGCAGTCTTGTGGCGCACTTTTCCCTCAATCTGAACGTTGCACTTTGGTTATGAGACATTAGAGTTCGTGGAATTTCAAACAGAGTTTGATCTGGGGGAAGGTGGTTGCTCACGCATTTCTGAAATGGAGGGTATACAGTAAAATGTCCAGGGACTAGTGAAGTTCTGGGGCTCTTTTGCACTAAAGCGTTGCAGCGAATGAGGGTCAGTATAAAGGACAGCAATACTGCCCCTATTTTAATGTCAAGGTTCATCATTCCCAACTGGATTTTTTTCCAGCTCTGCTGGAATGTTAAACAAGATTCAATAAAAAAATTTGTACTATAGAGTGCGATGCCCTTGGTGTTCACGGAACGGAAACCAAACTGCGACTGATGTACTATTGCAAAGAAAACATGATACCACTCCGTTGTCTTCTTGTGTGGTGCTGGTGCGAACGATGATGTGATGTGACATGACGCCTTGTGTGCGGGCAACAGGAAACTTGCGGCGATAAAATAAATTACCACTTTTGTACACATCGCTTTCTCAGAGACTCTAATACCAAACCAGACGTACGCTTTTTTGACCCACGTTCATTCATGATGAATTGATGAGCAATTTTATGTGGCCTTGAAACAGACCATCTTTGGAGAAACCAAATGGAAAATATACGACTTGAATGAAAGCGTTCATTGGATTTATCCTCTATGGACAAAGCACATATAATTAGATACAAACTTGCATGTAATTAAGTGAAATGAACTATTACACGGAGAGGAACGAGTACTCACGGGAGATTTAACTTGCATAACACAATTTCATAGAAAATCGTGATGCAAGTACAGCGTGTTCACCCCAACGACGTACTTTACTCACGCTCCAGTTACTTTTTAAAAGCGAAACCGATGAAACAGATGAAAGTTTTGATATCACAGAGAAAACATTTTGTTGGAACGTTTCCTTTTTCCTTTCCCCTTTTTTATGCATGATTACGTATCAAAGAGGCTCATTATTCATTTCATTTTTCTGTAACCCGAAAAAGTGAAGGCGTATATCTCTTGATTCAAGTGAAACGATAAAAGAGCGCTGTGACAAATGAGCTCGTTCTTGGACTCGATCGTGCCAAAATAACATTTTTATCTGGCGTTTTTATGGGATACATTTATTACACGATGCCAGTCTGTGTAATTTCTTTTTGATATTATTTATTTTGAGTGAAATTAGCTAAACTGTTGTGACTTTCTGTACTTTACCGAATGGAAATGAATTATGGATGTTTGACGTTGGATTCAGTTTTGCTTTCACTAGTAAATCTAACTGACTCACGTCTTCACAGGTAGTCATAACATGATAAGGAGAATATTGGCAGAACGTACATGGGCCCATGTTTAGGGTGGAAAATTTTAGTACAGTATTATAGTGGCGCTTCTCTCGTGCCAAACTAAAATCACACATTTTGTGTGTTGGAATGTTTCGTGATAACGATAACGGTGGTGCGCAGAGTCAGTATGTGTATGTATATAGTAGGTCTAGGTCTGTATTTCTAGTGGGTTGGTCAAATCGTCATAAATTTTCCAATAAATGCAGGAATACTGGAATACTCACGGAAAAAGATTTGATATTGCAACTCCTCACATTATTCTGCCGAATAGTTTAGAATTAATTGGGCATCTTCCCGATTTCCACAATTCTTTACATTCATGTTAAAAGAAAAAGGGCCGGCATTTCAGTTTGTAATTTTGAAAGTGAATATTTTTTGACTGCTGCGCTTTCGCCGTTGCCAATATATAATGCCAATTAAATTCAGTTTCAGGTCCATGATCAGTATTTCCACCAGCACTTTCTTCCTCATCCAGCTAATTCGTTAGTAATACGTAATATGAATTATTCAATTCTCTGTTCCCCCTAAAGACTAGAATTTAATGTCAATTATCGTATGGAGCAAGCTTTTAGTGATTCTACTTATGCTGCATCTCACCTCCTCATGTCACTTCCAATTACGGGGAAAACGATAATGAACACGTTGAATTTTTCATGGGGCAATAAGAAATCATTAGAAATAATTATGATTTATCTAAGTTTATCCACCAGTGTTACTGCATCAAGTTCAAGTTGCATCTAAGGAAGATTCCTAAACCCTCCACATTATTTCCTCCTTCTGCACAAAAACATTTGACCTTTCCAAGCTGCAGTAAAAAAAATAACTTAGGACAAACTTCAAATCCAATTCATGCGTCATTTGACGTATGGAAGCTTTTTCCAGACAATTTACCACATTTCGTATAAAAATGTTGTTTTATTACCCTCTTAACATAATTATATAAGCTCTGTAGTTTATTATATCGAACTAAATGCCACTTGCTGGTTTTCTTCCTGATCAGCCAACCCTTGAGCGTTGTTCCCCCTCGTATTCAGCTTGTTAGGGGAACGATAAAGCGAAGCAACACGATCCCGTTCGTTAGGGATCACACCACAGCCTGGTATTTTCGTGAGTGGAGAAAGCAACCCTAGAAAACATCAAGTAAAGAATTTGGTAACATTTAACAACCACATCCGGCTGGAAAAGTTGCTTTAATAAGATATTTATCTTCATTTATCTTCCTAAGAAGTAACTTACCTCTCATTACTGGATACTTATACCAGAACCTGGAAAGCACCTCCTTCTTCCACACAAATATGAAGAATATTGAAATGGCCTGGAACAAAGTGACCACATCGAATATAACCCAGTACAAAGGAACTTTATCAGCGTCCACGGGCGTGAGTGCCCACGATGCTATCTCAAATATCCAGGACACGCCCATCACAATAAATAGCTTGGCAAAGATCAAGATCCTGGAGAAACAATAGCATATTTTAAGTCAGGTTAAACCAGGGGCAATGTAAGATTTTAAGAGTATGCGAGAGTATGCAGTTTCTCTTTGATTACTTACGGCTGCGTTTGACCTTTTGATCTGTACTGGATTATAGCTTGACTTTTCTTTTGGTAACCCCACATTTTGCATACAGTTAGTAAGTAAAATATTAAATTGAATCCGAGGATTACTCCTATAGGGTAGAATAGATAAGGTCCTTGGGCTCTTTTGGCAATGTAACAATTCACTTGGCCGTAGTTCGGCACTATAATGTTTTTACAGTCCAGGTCCTCACTGGAAAATTAATCAACGAAAATTGTTAGCAAAATGCTCGACCTTAAAAAACCTAGTAAATCAACACACTTTTGCAATCCCCAAGTGCGATCTAGGAGTAATCCAATGAGTACACCCACAAGTGGACAGCCCCATCCAACAAGCATGTAAATGGAAAACCGGAACCATTTCCTTGACTTGCGTAGCTGCACCAGAGTTCTTTGGGGAAGAATATTATTTAATTAATTGTGTCTTATGAAAATAATTTAATAAACCTAATTTCTCACCTGAAATTCCACCAGATTTCAAAATTAATGATAAAGAGCCAGCAGAATGTAGCCATCCAGAAGAAATGTGATGCCGCACCGACAAAGACGCAATGCATACTCCCAAAATCAGACTTTTCCGGTCTCCTCGCTATCGTGTGAGCAACTCCAACGAAAAGAATGAGAAAGAACATTGATATGACTTCACATGTCACAGTCCATTCGTAGACGCTCTGATGATCCCAAACTAATGCTGATATCAATCCAGTGATGAACAGAATTACCGCTGCTGCTAATAACATTGCAGCGTAGCGCAAAGGGATTGGTTTCTATTCAAGTAAAACACTGATCTTATTTAACTGTTTAGTTTAAACTAAATTATTAACTTTCCTACCTTTTGAACCATTACTGGAACCTGATCACTGCAAACAACCAGCACCTGATCCTCAAAAGCACCGGTATAATGTTCAGAACTTCCCTCCCCAAAGTTGACCATCCCATCGACACAAAACCTCCCATGCTGAAGCCCACTCCAGTTTCCACTCTGTTCTCTGAGGATAACTTCTCCAGTCCAGAGCACTCTGAAACGCTGCACTGCATGATTGTGTATTTTTCTCAGAGGGATCAGCTTATAGCCCTCTGGAGGACACGAGGGTAGGCTCTGTCTCAAATGAACAGACACGTGAGACCTATGGTAGGCGGTTAGCTTCTTCACGCAATTGTCCACTGGTTGACTGAACAGCGTAGGTTCCCAAAAAGGATTTGTACTTGAAATGGAAGAATTACTACGTGACTTGATCACAGGAACGCAACGCTTCCCTTTAACATCCCACACTTGGTCTTCCGCACAGCATTTGGTCACGCAAGGGCGAAGGCCGTAGCACTCCGGGTTGCACACAAATAAAGACAGCTCGTTTGACGTTGGTACTGGTAGTGTTCTGAATAGGAAGGAATATCTAGTTGAGTTAAGTAAATCTTAAAAAACTCTCCGTTAAAATGAACCTACTGGTCAAAGCAGAACTCATCCGTGTGGAAGTAATCACTCCCAATGTGGAGATACCCAGAGTCCATGATTTTCACGGTGAGATCTGTGTACGATAGAGTGGTCCATGAAGCTCTATCTGTTTTCAGTATTTTCGCTTTCCCTCCATCTCCGTTAGTATCATCGAGGAGCAGTAACACTTTGAATCTGCCCTTTTTACAATTTAACTCTTTTCTTTTTAAACTGCAAAAGAAAGGTAAAAATCACACAGAAACCTTAACTGATTAAATTTACTGATTCATGCATTTTCTTCCCAACCTAAACACCTTCGTAGCGTTATTGGACATAAACGCTCGTGGTATTTCCACGGAGGTCTCCCCCGTGTCGTGTAGTCTTCCCAGACACTTATGCACATAGTTATCCTCTTTCTGCAAGCTAGACTCGGTTATCGTACATATTACCGATAAGACTAGAACTATTTTTATCCCCACGTGTAATGTTAGTACGCTCATGCTCCTGGAACCTTAAAGGCTTCAAGTTTATACTGCCTAATTCACATTTTGTTAACTAACCACCACAAATTATTCTAGAAATTCAATTCATTAAAAAATCTAGAAATCCTGCAAATGTTCACTGAAAAAGCGAAAATGTCAACTTTTAAAAATCACAAGATAAAATGTTCAAATTATGTGAGAGTATCTTGTTGATTCTGGGGTTGCATGCAATTTTTTTACTATTTCTTGGAACAAAACCACACGCAGTAATTATTATTCAAACAAACAAATCACTACACTAATTTAAATTAATGTAAATGCATAAGCAAATTAGCACGTAGAAAAGAACTCATACAGTTTCAGGTACCTTCCTCAAATCTCAAGTTGACTAATATGAAAACACACTTGTGGTCTCATGCGTTCACATCTGAAATCCCATCATGAACCTGAGTTTTCCACTTCTTCTCGTGCTTCTTCACTGCTATTTAGGCTAAGATTAACTTTTCTTTTGACTCTGACAATAAAATGTTCAGACTTTGCTTCATCGCCATAATCTACTCAAGTACAGAGCGTATAACTTTTCTAATTGACTCAGACAAGATTGACTCAAAACTTTGAGACAATATGTAGTAAATTAAGTGCGATATGTTTATATAAATATATTCTTCGTTTCAAACAGAGTTTAGTCTCGTCAACATAAACTCCTACGATAAACCCAAGCCGAAGCCAAATAGTGAATGTGAGTCATGAAAAATACTAAAGGTCCGACTGTAACAGAATGTAAAGTGTAAACCAAAGTTATAAACTTAAAGCAACCACATCATCATCACAAAATTTTATAGACTCATCATCCTCTGAAAAAAAAATTCATATACAAAATACAAATGCCAACATTCCCAACTCAAGATGAACTGTAGCGTGACATGATAAAAAAGAGAAGCCCTAAAGAAGATGCGCTGCGTATGAGACTGTGAGAGATCTTCTTTTGCTTAACATGTTTATCATTTATCAAAAAAATACAAGAACCTGTCTAACTAACCATAAGACTGCCACAAAAATATTGAGAGTT
Organism: Lepidocyrtinus dapeste; assembly: GCA_036850885.1. Taxonomy (NCBI): domain Eukaryota; kingdom Metazoa; phylum Arthropoda; class Collembola; order Entomobryomorpha; family Entomobryidae; genus Lepidocyrtinus; species Lepidocyrtinus dapeste. Next base: position 11,939 of record JAANSQ010001205.1, read on the forward strand.
TGAGAGATTTGGGTTTCTCTCTTGAAAACATATTTGCACGATTTGAGATTTGTGCAAAACATTACTTCGGATGGGTAGGGAATAGGGAATTGGGAGTGTAGTGTGGACCTATGATTATTTACTGATTTTGATTATATTGGTTGGACCACTAGAACATCGGGCAGGTAGGGTGATGGTATAATTTAGCAAAGCAAAATGATATTTTCATGTGATGACGATGAGGTAATAATCTAATGACTAGTGATATGTTCAAATGAAATGGATTGGACTTGCATGCAAATCTAGTAGAAAAAAGGTGTTAATATCTCTGAAAATGGTATAATCATTCATCAACTTCCTGCATTTGCATCTGAAAGAGTGAAATTGCAAAAAATGAACTGTTGAACTTCTCCAATGACAGAATGACATTAAGAGTCAGATACAGACCAGAAGGTTTTGCTTTTGACGAAATTTTTTGTGAAAATATGTTACGCATACAAAATACGTACTTTTGTACTTTACCCTGCTGGAATATTGAATATTCTGTAATTGTTGGAATTGTCATTATTTTTATATTTTATACTCCCTCTCATCTTGTGATTCGTGACTTGCGAGATAGTTTTTCCCCACTTATGGCCAATTGAGATGTTTTAAGTGAGCTTGATTTGATTCTGATTTTGAGTTTTTTTTAGCTGAAGATTCCTTCCTATAAAATATTCATTGCTCCTCTTCTAAAAACGTGAATGCATAAGTACTCTTGTTCCAACTTCTAAATGATCTTAATTGAATGCGTCATGCGTATATTGCATTTCATGGGAATAAGAATTACGAATGTTTAAGAAAGATTAAGATTCACTTGGAGTCTATTTAACTTGAAGCCTTCACTCTGGATACTGTGCAGACATGCTTAGGGTAAGAACGACAAAGAAATCTTTTCTGGTCATAATGGCCATAAGATAAATTTATCTTTTCAAAGTTTAGGAAATTGTATTCTCTTCTTATCAATTCAAGTTTCATCAGTTTAATTCCATTTTGCTGGAAAAGTCTACCAGCTTATGTTTACACTATTATGACAAGACTTTAGTCATCGTTTGACTTTTGGGTGGCGCATTTTTATTTTTCGAAGAAAATACGGCATTTAATGAATAGTCAGGAAGGAGACATCACATTTGTAAATCATATAAGATCAAAGCGTATTTATGCCATGCGTGCTGTTCCTTTTTTTAACACACTTCCTGCTATTACATGATATTCCGTGGCGCGTTTTAACTTACAGGATGCAAAAATACGATATGAAAATAGATTTATGTGAGACCTTTCAACTATGATGACATGATCTTCTATGCCCTCGGTAGATATTCCATTGTGATCTCAAACACCAGCTGTCTCAAGTAGCCCCAAATGACATGTTAAATAATCTCGACTTTTAAGTTTTGAAATAAAAATATTTATTTATTTATTCTAATTCTAAAGTCATAATCATAAAGAGCGTTGATAACATAAGTAATCATAAAAACGTTGATTGATAATCAGATATATCAAATATTGTTAATTTTAGGTAAATGCTCGCTAAAAACTCCAGCTAATCTACCTTAAGGCTTAGGCTGTATCTCCTCAATCCTTTCTTCAATGGCTTTCACTCCCTCAGTCCAATTACCTCTGAAAGCGTCCAAGGCAAAGTTGACAAACCTGGACATATTGTTCTGGTTCCTTTTCTTCTTTCCCTTCCTGGGTTTCCTCCTCTTAAGTTTCTTCTTGCACTGATCCACACTATCCAGGTATAAGGCGATGAGCCGCTTACCCTCTTTCTTAGCCTTCTTCCCCCTCATCAAATAACATCTAGAGACGAGGACTACACCATTCTCCAGCAACTCTCTGAATATCTTGTAAGACTTCTTCCCTGCCAAGCCATACAGCTCCTCCGCAATAGTAGCAAAAGTCCCTTCGGCCACGTCATCGCACCCTGTGACTTTCTTGACTCTGTTAAGATTATCCAGGACTGCTATCACTCTGGTGGTGAGATGCGGTTTCTTCTTCATCTTCAAACTAGATTTCATCAGTTGGACCGTGGGCATCAGGAGTAACAGTAAGGAGCTTGCACTCATACATTTAATGTTCCTCTGGACGTAGGACTCTACAAGGCGGAGTGTACGCATCATCACCCGGTCATTAGACTTATCCTCTTCTTTGACCAGTTTCTTCGTGGCGAACACTTTTGCCAGGGCGCCATCCATTTGCTTCAAGTCTTCTTCAGTCGCTTGTTCCAAGTCTATGGACTCATCTCCTGAGTCTTGTTCCATTGGAACTACGTCGTTGGTTGCCTCACTTGCCTCCTTATTGTCCTTATACTCATTTAGATTCAGCCGCTTCAATTTTTTTGTTGGAGGCTTGTCTTCTTCATCTTGGTCTTGTTCCTCCTCCTTGTCTTCTTCATTATTTGAGGAATCGCTCTCGTCATCTTCTCCCTCCTGTTCTTCGCCAAGATCCATCACATCAGCAAATACTTGGATTACATCCTCATTCACCTTCCCCTCCAACATGAGCCGCTTGAACATTTCTTCAAAAGCAAAAGGAGGATTGGCTTCTCTGAGCAAGGTATCCACTACAAATTTGACCAGTTCCACGATCAAATTAGTCTCTCCTTCATCATTCTCCTCGCCCTCTTCCTTTTCTGAATGTTTATTTTTAGCCAATTCCAAGAGTGAATAAAGAGTATCGCTGGAGCTACTCAAAACCTGGCCTTCGTCTAGGAGGACTGTAATACCGTACGCCAAGGCGATGTACTTAAGATGATTGTTACAGTCCAACTTCTTCTTTTTCTTCTTGAGTTCCTTCAAAGCCTTCAAGGAGTTCTCATTGGTAGTTAGAGTCTTGTAATTTTCAATCACATACTGTCCCATCAACTCCATCATGGGAAACTTGTAAGTGCACGACAGCATACTTCTTAGCGCATCTCCCGCACATTTCTTCAAGTGGTCATGCTTTTGGGTAAGGGGTTCTTCTACTTCGGTGTCGTTGTCCTCTCCATCTTTCTCGTTTTCCTTCAAGTTGATTTTCTCAAAACCCAATGAAATGAGCAACAATTTCTTGGAAATGTCGAACCAAGTGTCCACTGCGATGTGAGCACAAGAAGCGATCTTTCCTAACATTTGTAAATGCACAATACCCATCCTCAGACTCAATTCGCTTTCGAGCTGCTTGGCTAGAATTTCGTAGAGACGGTCTAGTTCATGCGATTCTAATTTATGCATGAAAGTACGAATCAGTGGATGAAGAACTTTATACTCGTGAAGTAGGTTTGGAGGTTCGCCTCCGAACAACACAGTAATCGCTTGCTTCTTTTTCTTTGTTTTTTTCTTCTCAGAGGTGCTCCAGTGTAGTAGGGACTTGATTACGCGTTTTGAATTTGCTGTGAATTCCGGGTCATGCAGCTTGAATACACTTAGTAGCATCGTTATTAATGGTTTTGACAAAATGTCAAGCGGCTTAGCGTAATTGCCCTCAAGGCATTTATTCACGCAAAGGCATAGCAAGTCGAACTGGGTGGGTTTGATGGAGGATAAGAGTGTAGTGAAAAATTCCTGCATTGGGGCAGGGTCGTCCTCCTTTTTTAGAAACTTGAAGAGTGGAAGAAGCAACTCGTCTAGAAATTGCAACTCGCTTGCCTGAAAATTTAAAAAATCCAACAAAGTTATTTTTTAGAGTTGGAAAGATAATCCTGATAATCTTTCAATAATAAATGGAATATTACTGACCAGAACTGCTTTGCAAATTTTCGCAACGTCTTTCAGGCAGTTAAACTCTTCCGAAGTGTAAGGCACGCATAGCAGAGCTAACTGAACTCTGCATGCAAACTCATCCGCGGAACATGTCTCTTCTCGCTCCTCAGCTCCCTCCTTGGGTTTATCCTCCAACAGTTTAGATATTATAGGAAAGACCTGGTCGAATGTGTCCTGAGTGAGGGTTTTATCGGACAAGAACTGAGTTAAGAATGGGAGAGACAACATGAAATATGATGATTTCTTCCAAGATAACTCTACAAATTCCATCATAGCAGCGTAGAGCAATTCGGGATAGCTTGATAAGCTCGCGGCAGAAGACGCCCTTATGATGGCACCAGTACATAGGATACGGGCAGTGTATATAATACGCCGTTCCTGCAAGTTAGTTGTGTAGTTAGTTTACTCTTTACAGTTTACATCAGCAATTTTAAAGAATAACTGATAGTCTTACCTTTTTCGTATTCTCTTTGCT
>JAANSQ010001206.1:0-16166 GCA_036850885.1 Lepidocyrtinus dapeste
CTTTTCTAAGGCAAAGTCTCACGTGACATGAAACTTGATTTTGATGGGACAAAGCGTGAAATAGGATGTCATATAGCCATGTCTCGAGAAGGTTTTTAAAAAGTGTCCTTCATCTTCATGTTCACCCAACTCTAATAATTTTGTTGTAAATTCTCAAAGACAAAGGGACTTACCGAGTGGGACTGCCTAGCTTCCTCAATGTAATGCTGTAATTTAAATAAAATGTATAAAAATCTAGTAATTTTTTTCAAAATATTCTTAAAATTAAATTAATATACAAACTTACCGTCGTAATAATTACTGTCGTTTTCCCAGTAGACACTAATTTAACCAGGTGGTCCCATATGCTGAAATAATTTATAGAAAAACAATCATATGCCAAAAAAGAATATGAAATTATTGAATTCATAATTGATGCTCGTTCAAGCGAAACGATTTTCCTACATGAAAGTATTTAGTCCAAACCAATCCAAGCCACCATTTACAACTCATAAAATAGGATGCTTTTTATATGATTCATGAGACTAGACGAAACCGCACCAATAATGAAGAAATTGAAAACGTAACGACCTTGACATTTCCTGCCTTATCATCCATACCCAAATTCTAGCCCACATAAAATGAGCATGTAGGCGAGCCAATTTGTACCTTATGATGAGGTAGATAATGACTGATGAATAAAATGACACATTTTGCATTAGAGAACGTGCTAAAATAGGTATGTTCTGCTAGATAAGGCTTTTGCTATACTGTTATAACAACTCTCTCTAGATTCGATTGAATACTAATTGTGCGTGTGCGTAATACAAATAGCTTCAGCACTGCAGTCTACCTTGCAACTGTAATGCATCCTAAACGCGCCCTATGGCCCTTTGTTTGGGTTTGTACGAAAAGAATAACAATCACTATAGACTTGAATTCGTCGTATTGATAAACTCATTCATGATTTTTGCAAAAATTAGAACAAACCAGCTTTTGAATAAATGTAGCCGGTTTGATAACACAGAATATAGCGGCTTTGCTCCAAAAGGCTCTATGGACTCAATACATGTATCCCATTCACATATCCATCAATTATCATTTTCCAAAGAATAAAGAACGCGTCAAAGGGAAAAAAATGTATGCAATTTTTTCCTCTGTGTTATGCCATTGCCATTCTTGTAAATACAATCAGGTTCATATATACAATCTTTCTTGGTAACGTAATACGGCTATGAACCTCGCTGACATTTTGACAGTGGCACTTTTTTGTTTGACCTAGACTTCACTTGAGTTACGCAATAGTACAGTGTTTCCTTTGAGTTTAAAGGTTCTGTGTAAGCCTATATACTTTTATAATTACAATTAAAGGATTCCTCATACTCTTAAATATTGAAATTGGACCAAAGCAAAACCAAAGCTGAGCTGAGGCAAAATGATGGCATTGCATGCAAACTATGTAAAGTTTGCATGATTGTTGCAAGTGTGAATACTAGATTGATCCTTATTTTCATATGCTCCACTGACTTCTTATCTCTCTCATTATCATTACTCTTGTATTTTTGAGTAAGACAGAGGTTGAGATAGATAATTATTAATGTAATGACAATGAAAAATTTTAACCATTTATCATTCATCAATTATTTGCATCTGATCTGATCTAACTGGTGTAGCATAAAACAAAATGGATTGTATTTGATTGATTATGGACCTAAACAATTGGCTTGGATTAAACACTCCAGATGGGGTAATATGTGACTGACCTTCTGCGAATAACGGGGTCCACACCGACAGTCTGCAAAAAAGAAAAAGAATTTTTTATTGTAATATAATTTGTGAGCTTACAGATAGTTTAGTAGTGCATTCATTCATTTTGAAAATGTCACATGATGAAGGTCAGACATTAGTTGAATGTAATTTGTATATGTGGTGCGTTAACCGCAATGTAGTCCAAGTAAAGAAAAACTAGTTTGGGAAACAATGTAAGAGGAATAAGGCTCTCATGTCAATTAAACATGTATACCAAATATTTGTTCTATTGCCGTGTTCATAAAATCATGATGGGTGCATATCATGTTCAGTCCAGCCTATGGTCCAAATCAGGGTCATTGAGTTTGATATAATTAAAATAATATAAAATTCTTACCGGCTCGTCCAAAATAAGGAGCTTTGGACTGTGGATTAAGGCAACGGCAAAACTCACTCTTCTTTTTTGTCCACCACTGGAACAATCAATAAAAAAACATTTGATTAATGGATTTCAATGACCCTCGATAAAATCGCAGAAAGTAAAAGTTATGTTTTCGTTTATTCGAAACGGAAAATTTCTCATTTTTAAAAACAAACTTAGCAAATTACAAATGACTGTATGTAATCTTCTCCGGATAGTTCAAATGATAAATATTGTTGTTTTCGTTCGATGTGACGTAATATAACCAAAATTACTCGGAATAATTTGCAATCGTGCCGTAAAATCATGCTTTTGTCATTATTTTTCTTTTGCATAATAATTTTATGTAAATTTCTTTCGCAAATTTTTATATCATGTTGAGGCATGTAATTTCGGTGAGAACTTTTTTCGAGAATGATGGTTGTAAATGTGTGTTTTGATGTATCCGGAAGAAGAAATGCTACATATTTTAATGAGGTTTTTTAAAGTTTACCTTAGCGAGCCAATTCGCCTGTGAGGTTTTGGAAGCGCCAGGAAGGCAATTAAAAAGTCCATATGTTTCGTAACCATTCTCGAGCTCATTCCATACATACGTCCGTAGTATTGGAGAACTTCACGTATAGAAAATTCCCCGTACAAGGCTATATCCTAAAATTTTTAAAAACGTTACGAGTTAAAAATTAATATGACTATTTAGCAAAGCTGTCAATCAGACACAAGAAATATTGCTTAAGCAGGTGGGAATTTTTTTTCTTTGAGTAGTATTCTTTTATAGAATTGAATGAATAATTAAGAAAGCATTTTATTTTCCAGGAGGAAATTCCGTCATTGTTTTAGTACTCTAGTATTCTACTAGTCTGCATTTTATGGACAAAAATGGAAGTTCCAATGACGTGACGTGACAATTCTCACCGTAATAAAACTATAATTATAGATGCAATGGCGCTCATACGTCAATGGCATAAAAGACGATGGTTTTCGCTCTCAGATTTCCTCGTAAAAGTATTTTCGTAGAAATAGTTAAATTCTTCCAGGTGGAAATTTCACCATTAATTTTAGGGGTAATTCTGCTTCCTTATAAGCTATTTTAGAAAGATCAATTAAAAGTGTCCTTTGGCTTACCTGTGGCATATAGCCTACATGTTTACCAGGAACTCCACTCGCCCTAGTTCCGGGTTCCGCTCCATTGATTAGGATGTGACCGCTGTCGAGTGCCTTTACACCCACGCAACAGGACAAGATGGTTGTCCTAAATAATTAAAATTGGATAATGATGGAGACATTGCATCTTATGCTCCGTGGAAGGGTTCATCATTTTTTTAGTCATTCTGAAACAAGCTAGTACAAGTTTTTACTTACTTGCCACAACCTGAACTTCCCAATAAGCTGTATCTGTAAATCAGAGAGAGAAACATTAGCATTAGCGCAAAATTTATTTCTGGAGTCAGTCTTGAAGTAAAAAATCGCTTCATATACAATGGCAAGCTTTTTTTGCTTATTCAAAATCAATCATCACCAGCTTGTCATTTGAATCGTGACCTTAGATCACTTTACACCCTACAAGGTCAAAAACACGTAATATTCCATCCTCATCCTGTGTTCGTCAAACGTGGTTTAAGTATTTCCAGACTATTTCCCAATGACATTCAATGAGTTAATTTACATAAAACTCCATTTACCATCTATTATCCATCCATCCATCTCTCCATTTCAATTTCAAAATGAAGCCTCCTGCAGTTTTTATTCTGACACGTGAACCTGACCGTGAGCGTTTTGTCTGTGCCTAAGATGTAATTTATGCCAACAATAAAGCAACAAAGTGCAATAGTCATAAAAGTCAGACTTGCCAACGTACATACCAACGCCAAGATAACAGTTCAGCACCTCTGTATCCCATAGGTTGGCCAATGCTCAGTCAGTCCAGATTACATAAGAATAATATGTTCCATTGTTCCGAAAATGTGCCATTACTCGTGACTAAGCACGCACCACACTATAGCATACCAAACCATTCGCTCTCACAATCGCAATATCAATTTAAATCAATCAAAGGTCACCTTTTCTCATCTCAAGAAGTGTGAGTCTAATAGCAGAAGAAACGTTTAATAGTAATTATTACTTTAAATCAAGCGCATCTCCACTTGATCCATACAGAATGTACCCGCCTTTAACTTTAATTGCTTGAATACCAAGTTGAGTGTAAGTTATCAAATTAAACTAGGATCGGATCAGGAACAATGGATGAGTTGACGGAAAAATTGACATCACATAAACTTATTAAATCCTTTAAGTTGCCATATTATATTATCCTATCATTTTGAGATGAGATTCCCTGATAAATGTTTTTTATTGATCAACCCATGCTTCACATCTTCATATTTTAAAGAATGTATTAAAATCAAGGTCTCGTCATTGTCCTGTAAACTTACTATTCAATTTTTTTTTCGTCTTCTATTTCTCTTGCGTAGGTTATGCTTTAAGACTTCACACAATGACGAATGGAGATGAGGATGACGATTATTAGCATTTTTTTTTGCAAAGTCTGACTGAGAACGTTGCAAATCATTGTGTAATGATTTATTTACTTCCCTTGTCTCATTTAAGAAGAGGCTTAGTCGCATGCCTAAGTCATCATCTTTTTTTGTTTTTTATGCTCAAATGTTATTATGGTTTTTATTGCGAAAAATTAAAAGCGTAAATGCCCATTAAATCGATGATCATATAAAATTTGTATGGAGGATTAGCTAAGATTAGATATTTTTTATGGATTTCTTCTAGATCTTACATGGTTCCTTCTTTGACAGTCATGTTGAAATTGTGTAGTACAACGTTGGTTCCTTGTCTATTTCTATATTCCTTGTACGCGCTCCTCACCACCACCGCATTCTTCCGCGTAGAGGAGGAGTCCATTTCAGAACCCATTCCTATTTGAACATAGCCCCTATCCCAATCCCGCATCTTTTCGTTGTCTGGGAGGATGCTAGGAGGACCAGTCTTGGTATACTGGGTTTCCTCCTCGTAAGTGGGGTTATCCGTTCTGGAGACATGAAAAATATACCATGTTCACATAAACACTTGCACATGAAGAACATGGAGGAAAATCAATTAATTTTTATTATTTCGCACCCTTTCATTGCGTCACTCATTTCGGAAAAAAATGAGCTTAATATTCCTTCTTTAAATTATTATATCTGGGAGATCCCTATCAAACTCTCATTTTCACTGGGACGTTAAAGTTTAAACACTTTGAAGCCAATTATGAACAGAATTATCACTATCCCGAAAATTCTCGTTTTCCACCCCAACACACTTTTGCATGACTTGCGGACTATTGAAAATATCGCTTTGTTCCACCGAGGAAAAAATAAAGCTTGAGCTTTGTTAGCAGTAACAATGTACTCCTTCTCCAGCAGGTTCCCAGAAAGAACTATACTTGGTTCACTGTTCCCGTCGTAGTTTTCACGAATGATTGGCTGAAACAAAAGGGCTTTTCACTACACCTGAAAACCTCGAAATATATCTCCTTTCCATTCCGTAGCTTAGACGCTCGTCTCTTACAAAAAAAAATAGTAAAAAAAAACGCTCAACTAAACAATCCCATCTTGTCTTGCTAAATCCAGGATTTCGAAACAGGGAAGCGTGATAAAAATTTGGAGTGCTACACAATGTTAAAAAATGAAACACGGTTACCTAGAAGAAACCTGCGTGTGATTTTGAAAATGTATTAGAAAGATTAGGGAGATTCAGACTCGGCCACAATTGCAATTACAATAATAGCTCCAAGCTAATCTTAGCCGCACGATAATGATTCCTCTTTGATAATGGGCTTAGGCTGCTTCCTCTGGACTGATTCTTCTTGTTTAGAGTGTGTAGGTTCCCACCACAAACTTTAAAGAGAAACAATCCTAATGACAATAATTTCCCGTTGCCGTTCCGTTCTGTACTATTGAGCGATGATATGATAAGCGCAGATTACAATATTCCATCGAAAGTAGGAAAAGAGGAATAACACGACTTCATTAAAAGCGTCTAGTGCTTCACACCATTTTCCCTTTGTCACAATTTAGACTCTCAGTCCATGCAGGAATTACAACGAGAATCGCAAACCCAATTGCGGTGACCGTTTACCTCAACTCAACACAGTTGCACTTTGGTCACGTTGTAATGACAATGCTATATGGTTTAATACAAAGGGCAAAAGAAAATGACTCTACCTGGCTGGGCTAAAAAGCTATATAGATTTAGAGAGTTAGATAGATATGAGTGTCGAGTGACATGCAAAAAAATCTAGTAGAAAAAAAAACATTTAGAGCTTGAGTCGAGTCGAACCCTGACACATAAGAACACGGAGAGTGACACAGGCCGAAAAATTTGGCTTAAATGAATGCATTCAGATATTTGGAATTGGACATGTTCACGTAAGTAAAGCGGCTAAACTCACATTATGATTCCCATTCATTTCATACATTTTACACTTCACCTTTAGTTTTCAGTGACATGACATAACATGACCATAAAAAAGTGTGCCTTTAGTTTTATGCAGGGATAATAGGGATTATAGGGATGATAGGGATTTGGACAGAGGTACTAAAAAAATCTGATATCGTGATATGCATTGTTATTGCATCTTTTTAATGATAAACTATAATCATCGTCACTCTCTCCTCCCTGCCTCCTTGCTCTGACCTAATCCTTTTTTTCTTATGCTGATGCGTATCCAATAAGCAAAACGTCTTCAGACGTTACATACGTGGAATATGAAATTGCAGCGGAGATCATCTCATCCAAAAATTATAAAGTACGAGGAGAGCTAGTCCTATTGCTATTGTTGTTACAACATCCTAAAGTATTTAAAATAATGTAATCCTAAGAAAGTGCAATCCCTGTGGCGTGATGATGAAGCTATGTATGCTCTTGTAACGCGTAAATAATATGAAACGGTTGGCTGGTCATAGTGTAAACTTGTGTAAATGTAGCTGGTGTTGGTTTTGGTATTGGAGTGGGGTTGCACTTGCCCTTTAGAATCTACGAAGTTTGGCTAGCTAGATTTTTTTGGCGGACCCTTAGCATAAACTTCATGTCATGAGGATTGTATTGGCATTGTTGCGTTGCACTTGGAATATAGATAATTACTCTCGCATCACCTCTTTTTACTTGTCAACATTAATATGTTGTTTAATCATAGCAAGGTGTAAATAATAAACGAATGCCTATGCAGTTGGTGGTCCTGTACCAATCCAACCCAAACTTGAAAAATGGAACGGGAGACAGAGAGCCAACCTTTAACATTTAATTTTCAAATGGGCAAGATTTTTTAAAGGATGATGATAAGTCTTGAGACTATGATGGTGATGAATGCCTTGGCGGCGAATAATATGATAAGAAGCGTCGCTGACATGGCATGTCTATTGTAAGCGTGTGGGTTATCTTAAGTAACACTGTATAGCATGGTCGTTAGCACTAATATTGTGTCCTCTATGGCTCATAACTGTGTCCAAGTTTTACTACTTGAACTGCTCCAAACTTTAGGATGTGGGGCAAAGAGAGTTTTTTTACAAGTTCATGTGCAAACCTTGCAAGAAAATTACGTTTAAATAATTTGAAATGTATTAGATTTGAATTATATTTTCAAGAGAAGATATCCAAGTACGTTAAGCCATATATTTAATCGTCTAACAATATAATCCTCACCCGTGTAAATTGACTCACGAGTCTCCTTTTTTGTTTGACGTACAAAAAAACATATTTTTGCACATCAGCATTTTATCAATCATAGATAAGATACTGGTTTCATACAATTAATACATGTATAAAGCTGTGGAATGGATATAGACATATGGGACTGTAACTTTGAATTTCGAATCTGTGAATACCCAAAGACCTTGATTATTATTAACCGGACGATCAAACTCCAGTCTGCTAATCATTCTTCTTTTTCCGCAATTTGAAGTGATTCCAAAAGGTTAAATTGTTAAATTTAAGGTCGGTTTTGTGCAAAAAAAACCACCAGGGAGTGAGGCAATCATCCAAATTAGTTCCCATTTCATATTCCTTAGAATTATGAATTATTTCAGGAAACCAACAAAAGTAGTTAATAAGAAGAGATGGTGAAGCAGCTACATTAAAATTATTACTTACAGACAGTCGCTTATCTTACGGATGGTTTGGGGAAGTAAATGCACCGCATAAAACGGATGATTACTATAATTATAAATACGATCCATTTTCGAGTTTTGGGGTTTATGAATCATGATGAAATGCGGTTGTGAATAATGCATGGACTATTAGTCATAAAGTTACAGTTCGTTACATAAATATACCTTAAATTAAGTGTATACCTTACTTAAATTAAGATGATTTGATCCTTCTAACTGTCTGGTACGAATATGGGATAACCTAGGTTAACACCGCGACTCACAAGACCCTACGTCAAAAGCAGCCAACGTGAAGTGAGTAACCTAGTCGTAAATATAATTATGTCATGTCATAACATAACCAGCAATTCGTGATTAAGAAATTTTCCTTTGGGTTAGATTAGAGAAGACTAGGATGAAGTATTTTGTAGTGTGACGTGACAACATGATTTAATTAGCCCATGTATGTTTTCCTCTAAAAAAATAGAATTTAAGGTCTCGCCATTTCCCAAATTCCGCAAGGCTCTTAAATTGTAATGAATGATGCTAATTAAAACTTTCATATGTTCATGAATGCTAAAAATTAAAATAACCCATTACTGCGTCCTTTTCCTAATGCAACAAAAGGGATTACAGGCCCCACATTTTAAAACAGTTTGCAAGATGGTCGATACTTTGCTTTTTAAGTTAATAAACTCTTCTTTTGTTTCTGACGATAAAAGAGGAAAACCCGTGAGCTCATTGTAACTTAAAAAATTCAAATAAAACTTTGGCAAAAATGTTTCGTCCGAAGATAACTTTCTAAATTATTCCATGGTCAACTCATTTGTAAGAACTTCCAGCTTTACAATGCAAAAAACTCACTTTTAGAAATATTTTAAACCTACACTTTTACTAAGCGTGGTTCAGCAGAAGTTTATACGCTTACATTTTATGTGTTTTTTTTGTTGTACTCGCAAATTTTGTTCAAAGTGTAAAGACTATAGCTCATTTACTTCAATTTGAAACTGATCGTGTCGGAATTTTTTTATGACCACAAAATTGCCGATTGCCTGGATCATAAATTACAAATTGGGATTTCTGTCGTAACGCTGTACTGCTTGTTTGGAATACTGACCCTAGGCTTTAGCCAGCCCACGGCTTTCAACTGGAAATCTCCAATTTGAGGTTGGATTGGACTGGTGGGCCCGTCATAAAAAAATGAATCACAATTACCTAATTGGACTTCACAACCACTGCGTAATATCGAAAACAAGATGAAATAGGGAAAACAGCAAGTTACAAAGCGGAGGTTGTTCTAGGGGAATTTTATAATCCATTACATCATCCCTCATCGGTTATTTGTGGGGTAAGACTATAAGTCTCTTGAACCACGAAGCTGGACAAGCTGAAATATTCCAAACCGGTGCAAGATTATTTTTTGCTCATTTTAGTTTATATAGTTTGCAGATGTCTATAATTTGCTTCATTACCAAATCGACTCGACCAAAAATAAATACCTACTTGCATCACAGCTCGTTTAACTCTATTGCGTATTATAGAAGTGTTGCTTATCTACTAATTTTCAAGCAAACAATTATAATCACTGAATAAGGAAATTATCACGAGTAAATAACACTAATTGAATATTGACTTTGTTATGTATAGCTCGGATAGATCTTATTGGATTTCCAAATAATTAGCAGTACATTACAAAAATATTGTAAGCTAGCAAAAGTGTGTTTTATAACAAGAACAAAGTCTAAAATTATTCTTTAATTTTAAAAATACCAGCTGAAGTAAATAAAACTAAAAATATAATGGAATATAAAAATATTTAAATTGAATTAAGATCAAATCTACGGACAATGCATTTCTACAATCATCTAAGGTTTTTATTTGCTCGTGCACAGCTTGTAACTTAATGGTAAGGCATGAGCTGTCTCAAACCCTTGAGACTTTGCATGGTCCAAAATGTGAAACTGGGAGTCTTCATGGATTTCCTTTCTCGTTGAAAGAACAGTCCACCCCCTCAATCCATTTTTCCAGCAACGGACCACAAATGCGAATGTTTTCTTGTCCGTTAACGTCACGTACATTTTGTGATTGAATTCTGGAACAATAGATAATATAATTTGATCAATGTGGGGATCGTTAGTTTTTGTGTACTGTCTAATTGATAAATTTACTGACCGTCTTTGCCATTCTCATTTTGGCACTCATATCCCTCCCCATCTTTGTTACATTTGAATAGAGCTGTAACGTTATTCAACCCAAGAAACGCAACTTCCTTCCCTTCTTTTGAAATGCGCATACGCACACAGATTTTCTTCAAGTCCTGATCTGGATTCAAGCTGGAGCCCTCTAACATTTCCTTAACCACATTAGTGTCATTTCGCATCGCCAAGGGAGTGAAGTATCCTCCCTCTTTTGCATCTTTGGAATTCTGAAAATATATTGAATAATTATTGCATCAACCTATTCACAATGAAAAGATTTTTTAATTTATTTGTCTTACCCACCCATTCAAAAGAAACGGTCTTTTTAGGAGCTTCACATTCACACTTGACACCAGTCACCACCACTGCAATAAATATAGCAAATTTAAGGAACACCACGTTCATCTTTTTTCAAAATGGGTAACACTACTTATCCAGAATATCCAATATGGTTGGAAGCAAGGCCAACTAAAAGTTCTTTGATGGTTTTCGTCCCCGCAAAAGATAAGCGAGCAAGGGCCAACCTAATGGCGCAATGTCTGGCGACATTATAAGGCTTTGCCACCTCCATCTCACAGATCCCACAAATCTCAGAGACTTTTGGTCTCCAATGGCCTTTTCATTATGTCTCATTTAATTGTTGGGAAAGGATGCCTGACTGAATTGATAAAAAAGAGAAAGAACATGATCCATCTGTAATCTATATGAAGTGAATGATGCCAAAAAAATGTAATAAAATCTAAACTACTCAGGTCTCAGTTGGACGTGCCTCACGACGACCATGTTACTCTTTGCTCGCGTGGCATGCCTGCTTCATCATCATTATTTATTTAAATAGGCAGTTTCAAATCTAATTACAATTTTTTGTCTTTTCAGAAAGTATAAGAATCTCAGAAAAAAATATCATGTTTTCGTGTAATTGTACGATATACCCATACAATAAGTTTAGACAATGGAAATGGAAGCTCATGTCAAGCATGAAATCGGGAAGCAATTCCTTTTCCAAAAAAAAACTTATTTATTCATTCATGCCTTCATTTTCTTGAAAGAAAAATGGAAACCGGTTCACACCCCAACATTATATGTACTTGTATCTTTGATAGGAGATAACAGTAAACTGCGAAAATATATTTACAGTCCAAAAAGGACAAAATCCACATAACAGGTTTCTACTGGTAAAAAATGTAAAAAAAATACATCGCACTTTTTTGTCGTGATCATTTTGAACATTTCAAAGTGAATATTGATTATGGTCAGCCATCATATAAATGCACTTTATAATTAGTGAAAGGTCAACAAATTTCAAAATTTGCTCTTGTAAATTTTTATTTTCATATCGACCAAGCTGATTTTTTCAATGACCTGTCTTGTCTCACAAGGCCCCTACGTGTCTGAAAACGAACATTTTAATGAGCAATTAAATTGGAATTATTACTATCACCACACAGTCCCACAGATAATTTGACATAAATGAAAGGTCAACAAATTTCAAAATTTGCTCTTGTAAATTTTTATTTTCAGTTCGACCAAGCTGATTTTTCAATGACCTGTCTTGTCTCACATGGCCCCTACGTGTCTGAAAACGAACATTTTAATGAGGAATTAAATTGGAATTATTACTATCACCACACAGTCCCACAGATAATTTGACATAATGCGTGACTTGATCATTTATTATGGGTTGAATAGTGCATGAGTCATAATCCATGAGCCTATATGGTGTAGTAATTCTCTAAAAAGTGAATGGAAGTTGTGGTGAATCTTAAATGAAGCCACATAATTGTTGGTTTACCGTGTCGGTGAGTAAACGTAGTCTTAAAATTAAAGGGAACACACTCGTAAAGAACTTTTATGCATAACGCGGGGCCAATAAACACACTTTTCAAATTCAATAATCTTGAAGCTGACAGCGCTGACAATTTTGCTATAAAATATCTATCTATAACCCACGCAAGTGAATAATTTTATTATACCACAAACCAATATCAATCCAGTCAATTTTCAATGGAATGTCAATGGAAGAATCGATTTGGTTTACACTTTAGCTTCAAGTAACTACAAGAGTTTTTTGTTCTTCGAACAGTAAACTAGATTGAAAAAAAACATATTTAGCAATATTTACTTACAGTACTTTTGTTAACGGTTAAATTGTTCGAAAAACTCAGGAAATATATCTTGGTTCTTGACGTATAAATCATTTAGTCTTTGAGCCATCCTTATAAAAATAAGACATCTTCATTTTTTGCTGGAGGAGTGAAGTATGAGGATATTTTGCTAAGCATTTTTTTTTGCTACTCTGTCATTCACCAGTCGTCATTGTCCTCCAGACACACTCGGCTCATTTGTACTCATTGTCAGCTTAATATAACGACCAAGTCATCACCATTGCTACATTATCATTATTTGTTCAACCATCATCATTCCCTTGCGGAAGTGGTCCTTTACTGACAAAAATATGCGCTTATGGCTCTCTTTCATCTAACAAAAGTTTTGCTCGTTATCTTGCCTCGTAAAAAGTAGTTTTGTTTTGAAGTACAAAATAAATGGAAACGTAAGCATTTATCTTCATTTTTTTACCTATTGAGCATGTTCATGTAAATAGAAGCGAATAGTAATAACAACAATAATCTTTAGAGTTTCTTGATTATTGATTTGAATGAATGACTATGAGATAGTGAAACTTGCTAAGGATTGGATAGGTAAGTGCCAAGAGCTACTTGGATAATAAGCTACTTAATCAATAGACGTCTAACGGTAATGTTTTGCTATGCATATAAACAGCTTGCGTGAGAAAATGAGTATGCTATGTCCTCTAAAACGACTTTGTCTTTTAAGGCGTTCAACGTAGTTATAAGAATGACCAATTGATTAAACATCTATTTAGCTATGTAGGTGGTTATCTATGGTCCATTGATTACCACAGAAAATCTTAAAATGATTCAAGACTGTAATGTTTTATTTAGGGTGTAACGGTAAATTAACAGTAGAGTGGATACTTTGATTGATTCTTGCCATCTAAACTTTATTATGACTTATGAATATGCATTGAATTGAATCTAGAATCTATAATACAGTCAATAGATTCAGTAGAGCATGAAACTATAATAGAACATTGCATACTGTAAAGTTCAAATTTATTTATAGATGCACATCTTTTCATGAGCACTATGTGAGAATGCGAGATGACTGAATGTACATTAAAAAACGACACGACGTACACAAGGGAACATTTTTCATGTCTCATTTACGCCTGACTAGTAAAAGGCCATGTTCAAGTAATTCAAGTGCAAATCATTGTTACGTTTTATAATGAGGCTCGACAGAAGTCTTCAGGAATTTTTCAGAATTTCTCGTGAGTTATACAAAACCTCAGTTAAATATCTACACTAAGCAAATTTAGGTCGTAAGTTGTAAATACAACGGCACAGAAATCAAAAAAAGCTTAAAGTCTTTCTTGAACACAAAAATGCATCTAAATTCAACAATTTCGCTTTCAATCTTCAGCAATGCAAATAATCAAAAAAATGAACAGTTTTAGAAATAAATCGCGCTTGAATTGGAAACAAAAAGAAGCCTTTCCTTTTTGTAAAGGATGCAATAAATGAAATAATTCATGCACATGCAGCTCATTTCGCAATTTTACGGCTTTGTCCTTTCATTGAGCAAAGACAAGTGGGTATAATAAGAAAATTCTTTTCCAACGGATGGGTTTAGAAATAAGTTAATGTTTAACTTTAGAGAAACAACATCAGTAATTACACTAATTCTAGCAAAATTATCAAAATGTCGCTATTTTGCTTTTTAACAGTAGGCCATCACTTACTCATACTTTTTCATTGCTTTACCTTGCCTAAATTAATTCAACAAATGGGCTACTTCTCTAAAACAAAATTATATATTTTCTTAGTTTTAAAGTTTATTTTCTTTAAATTGCTCTGACGGTTCTAATCTCCCAACTCAAGTTCGAATCATCTTCACTTTTTTTCTACAAATGACCAGAAGCATTGAAATTAATGAGGATCGTTACAACGAAATGCAGTTTTTGTTATAGGTGGTCATTATGATTATGTGACGGTGATTATTGGAATTAAGAATGACATTGTACCTAGACCTGATCGAGGTAGTATTTTTTTACGAGACAAGATGGAGGGGAAATGCACCTTACAATGGCACAATACAATGCAATATGCTCACACTCCATTCAAATTCCATATCAGATCAGGATTTTCAAGAGGACTCTTTTTATTTGATTCTTTAGTGAAAAAAATTGCACGTCTTTGGACCTTGAGTCAGATTTGAAGCGTGTTTTAATGCTGCTGACAAAACAGAAGCATAGTTAAAATGGTGAAGGAAAATAGGAAATGAGATAGTATTTACTCTACGCTGAATAGCATTTCATTGCAATTGTAAATTGCGTTGGGAGGTGAACCTACAAAATGGGAACTTGATGATTCATGACTCATTTCATTGCAGTAAAATGACTAGAGTAAAATAGCCTTAAAGAAGATTACACGCTGGTTTCCTAACTTGCATCGGCACCAGCTTTTAACGCAGCGCACCGTTGCATTCACAATTAGCCAAATAGTGGCAATGCTTTCAAATGACAATTGGTATTATATGATCACTCCAACCCTCCAAGTAAATTCCATCTTGAGTTTAGTATAGTACACTTAATGTTTTTTGTAAAGGAGGAAAAAAAATTGAAGACATTGAAGAATCAAAGAAACGAAAACTATCCAAAATGGAAGGAGACAAGGAGAAATGAGATTCATAGAAGGTCCATGAGACCTTTTTAAAGTAATTTTGTACAATCGTTTTTTTTTGAAGTACGTCATTGTACTCAGCTTCGTTTTATGTATTGAGAGGGGCTTAGATGGTGATCCTAGGGAGACTTTGGAACTATATATAAGCGTCGATCTGAGCTGGTGATATCAGTCAATTCCCCACCGGCGGAATAACATAACAACCTTTACAGATCTAAACTCAAGTGCTCTTTAAAAAATTACCCCAGTTTTGGATCAAGAGTCGAAAACAATGAGGAAACTTGTAAGTTTCAGAAATATTTCTAAGTAAACAACTTTTAAAGTCTGTGTTTTCTTTTAATTGAGATCCTATTGTTTTTCGCTTTCCAGACGCTTATAATCTTCTGCGTTACCCTTGGGGTAATTTGCCTTAAGATGGCAGAGGCTGGAGGACAACAATATGGCGCTCCGTCAAGGAGGACATGGTGGCGGAGGAGGATATTCTGGGGGTGGAGGAGGGGGTGAGTAATAAACAATTCAAGCATTCATTATAAGATTTGATAGTATCCATTGTATTGCATTAAAACAATACAAGGATTCATTATAAATTTTGATAATATCGATCGGGAGCTCTAAACCTCGTTTTGTCTTTAGGAGGAGGAAAGGGTGGTGGAGGAGGTGGGTATTCTGGCGGAGGAGGAGGTGGACGAAAAGGTAAGCAAGGATTCACTACAAGTGTAGAATATTAATCACTTCCATGCGACTTGAATGTCCCTTAAAGTAGTTTTAATAAGAGTA
This sequence comes from Lepidocyrtinus dapeste, assembly GCA_036850885.1. Classification (NCBI taxonomy): domain Eukaryota; kingdom Metazoa; phylum Arthropoda; class Collembola; order Entomobryomorpha; family Entomobryidae; genus Lepidocyrtinus; species Lepidocyrtinus dapeste. The sequence continues at coordinate 16,022 of JAANSQ010001206.1, forward strand.
ATTGTTTTTGAAATGTCTTAGGAGGTGGAGGAGGCGGTTATTCAGGCGGTGGGGGAGGTGGAAGAAAAGGTAAAATCGTAAAATGCACGGTTTCGTTACAAGCCCTGAATATAAATCACTTTAAACCGATTTGAATGTCGCTACA
>JAANSQ010001207.1:0-16164 GCA_036850885.1 Lepidocyrtinus dapeste
TTGCCTTCATAAAACCAAAGCGTTTCCACTTCTTCCGACACGATTGCTGAAGAGTTATCACAAATCTTTTCCGAATCTTCCAGTCCGTCCTCCATATCAGACTTTACACTGGATGTCCCATTTACATTAAGAATTGCATCATGTTTAACTAATTCCAGGGTGGGGGTCATTTTATCTTCACGGGACGATTTCAGGTGGTCAAGACTGGACTCCGTGTGCGTATGAATCCCTTTTTCTGCTGTAGTTACTTCGATAATATTTTCGACAGTGGGTAAGTCAGGGGAATCAAACGCGTTTAAAATGTTGGTATGGGTTGAGCTTAAAGGCTTCGGCGAAGCATTTGGTTGCGTCAAAGTGGATTTATAAATCTGTCTGGGATGATACAAATCTAAGTGATGGTTTAGTCCTCTCTTAGTTACATATCGCTCCTCGCATAACGGACATTTAAGTTTGCCTCCTTTGTTGACCCCAGCACAATTTTCTTCATGTTCCTTTAGGTTTCGAAGATAAGTAATCGTCTTCCCACACTTTGAACACTTGAACTTTTCTGTTCTCATGCACATCTTCTTATGCATTGATAAACTAGATTTTGTTTTAAACACGAACCCTTGTTTAGCACACCCTTTGTTATCACACAACAATTGTTTTGAAAAGTTATGAGCACTGTTTATATGTGCCTTCAAAGATCTTTCATTCAAATATTCAAATCGTTTATTTTCTGGACACTGACTGCACAAAAATTTACCCATTTTTACATCTGTGGGACTATCAGTTAATAATGCTTTCAGAACGTTCAATTTGCAAATGACTGTTTCAAGGAGCACTGATCGTAGTGAAGGTAAACAGATCTTCATTTGATTCCCTCATACTATAGGGGGGCTAACTGAATCGCCGTTACGTATAGTTATGTGTCGTAATAAAGAAAATCATTAGCGACTGATTCCATTTAAATTGTACAGATGTATTCTTGCAATGATTTAATGCATTTTTAAATATTACTGTAGTTTCATAATATTTGTGATATAAAAATTAGAAACAAAATAAGCAAACGAAAGCATAATTATTAATTTCTCCCCTCAGCTTCCATCTCCTTTTCCAACTGGATACTTGTGTGTTTGGCCAATTCATCTTTTTCTTTCCTTCTCATTATCCGGTTCCTTTCCAAAGCCTTCTGCAAGTCTGCGTTTTTATCCGCTGGATCTTGTAACGAATGGATATCATTTGAAGGAACCAAGTGTTGTAAGAATCTTTCCCGACGCTTTTTTTCGATGACACTAGTTATCTCGTTGAAAAATGTAGTCGCTAATGTTTGCAGACACCGCTTATTAAGATTCATGTTTTCATCCTCGTTAGCTCTCGTTACAAGATTTAGAATTAACGGAAAATCTGGCATGAACAAGAGGGATTTTTTTCGCATAAACTCCTCCAGCTTCGACTGAATCTTCATGAGATTAGCATCTGAAACATAGCAATCGTTGGAATCAATAAAAAATAAGATAAAAGACGCATATACAAATAGGTCTATTACTCTCAGATTTGATGTCTAGCCTAAAGTCCTCATCTTCAAATATAGTAGACCTGTGGGATGCGCCAGCAAATCTACTAACTTTCCGATACACTACCAACAATTCTTCTTTCAAGTTTTCTAGTTTGTAGTAGGTATATTCATTTTCGGCAGGTCTGAGTAGCTGAACCTCCACTGATTCTAATGATTTTATGCGTTCATTTAATACTTCCATGTCTCTTTCGTAGGTCTGTATAATTTCCGTCTCGCATGTTGTCCAATTTTCTTCAATAGTGCTTAAGGAATACGACAGGTCAGACATCTGCCTCATTGTTGAACGAAGGTGTTTAATTAATTTCCAGACTGATTTGTCCCTCGTTATGCTAGCCATCTTTTTTATCCTTTTTATTTCCTCGTTGAGTCTTAACCTGGTCGCACTAGGGATGTTCTTTGTGCTGAGATATAGGCTATAAAGTTTTGATTTTAGTCCTCGGCATTGCCTAGCAGTTATGAAATTTATGCTCAACTCTTCCAAACAAGCAGTTAGCTAGAAATGGATTGGAAATATATTTATGTTGTACTTTAATAACAATTCGTTTACCAAATCTTATGTTCAACTTGAGGCAATACGGGTAGCTTACATCTCTAAGTGCAGTGAGGGTTGATTCCTGAGATAAACCGGTATTTCTGACTACAGTCGGAGAACTCACATCAGTAGCAACATGGGTAGTTTTTTTAGCATTTCTTTTCCATGACCTGCGACTTAATTTCGAAAACACAAGACCATGCGTGACATTATTATGGTTCCTTGAGGAAGTCGGGTTTGGTTTGACCATGATTGTGAAGTGAAATTAACGTAGAACCCAGAATAAATAATAAAAAATAATTTATTTTATTGCGATTATTGACGAGATTTATTGATTAATTTACAACTACGATACGAAATACATCCAGTTGAGAACACATTGTTTTGGTACGTATTGAAACCCATGACCAAAAAAACCACTTGGAAGAAACCACTATTACATGATAGGGGCACAGTAAGACATTCATTACAAGGATAAAAACAAATACATGGTAATTACGTTTAAAATGCAGTAATGATGAGCAGAATTATATTTTTGTCTTAATTGATTAATTATTTGATCTAAAACCCTACAAAATTACTTTAATTCAATTTACAATTAATGAAATTTTCTGACTGAACTACTGCATGTTAATAATCTCGCTCATAGTTCCTTCAAAAAGCACCTCCCCGTTTGCATCAGTTAATGTAATTTTCTCATTAGTGTCACCAACTTCTTCAATCTGTACTACACATTCGTTTGCACCTCCAGTAACTGACTGAATGAAATTTTTTTCAGTGTCAGATTGGTCAGTTTCATCCACACCAGATATCAGAGACGGGTTGAGAGCTTGGTCCGATGTGGTCTGATCTGGGTCATTTTCTTTGATGTTTTCTTCAATAAAGTCATCAACTTGGTTTCCTAGTAAGAAGGAGGGGTTAACCGACATTTGTTGAACCTTGTGAATACACTGTCGATGATTTTTCAGGACATCCAGTCGTTCAAACTTTTTCCCACATATATTGCATGTTCGTAACACGACTAAATGAGAAACAAAGTGAAGTCCTATTTCTCTGCGTGTTATGAAACATTTCTTACAATGTTTGCAATAAAAGCGTCCATTTTCCTCTGGTAAATTTGCAGTATCCTTTGTTACACTACCATCTCTAACACTAAGATCCATCATGAAATATTCTTCCATCATTGAGAGCACGGTCGTTTTTGTTTCTTTCCTTCCTAGCAAAGGCACTGCAGGAAGAGATTCCTTCCAGGTCAAAAATTCTTTCTCATGAACACAGTTTCGGTGCATTTGCATCATCGTTTTCGACGGAAATGGTGTTACTGAACAATTGGGACACTTGTGTCCAGGTACAGAAGCCTCCCCGCTATGATAAATTGCCATGTGATTATGATATTCCATACAGACTTTTGTCGAAAACTTACAGTTTTCTTCCGTACAAATGAAAATAGTTGGCGTAGCTGAAGAAGCAATTAGATGATTTTTGTTAGAGAAAATGTAACGGTTTATAGTATTAGGGTACTTATTTATTTTTTGTGTTTACCAAAGTCGTGGTAGAAAAGATGGTACATAAGATCGTCCATTCTGTCAAACCGAGCCAAACAAACAAAGCATTCATATGCAAGTGGAGGGGGTTGTTTGTTCCGCGAGGCTGTAGTAGCATTTAGTTTTCTTCGTTTTAACAAATTTGCAGGTTCTTTGTTCGTGGATCTTGAAGACTGCTTCTGTAAACCGACACTCCCTAATGCGATATCAGTATGCGACACAGGAACACTTCCGAGGCTTGGATGCGTTAAAGTCATTTTATCTCCGTCACGATTAAAGTGTAACACAGTCATAGCGGATCCTGGAAAACATTTATGAGGTAACTAATAAGTAGCTGTTAATATTGTACTATGGGTATGGATATTATGGGTAGTAACTAGGAGTGTGTTGAACGCTTATCAAACCAACCAGATACTCGGGCCAAATTGGAAGTCTCGCAAACTAATAATTGGGCTTGGGGGTCCAACTTTTGTAATACATCGTCGAGATCAGTACGCCTGATGGCAACCAGCGGAGGTTGATAATAAACGTAATTTTCATCGACAGCTTCTAAGGTCTTAATGCTTGCTGTATCCATACTTATTAGCAGCTCCAGCAATGCAACGACTGATTTAATTCTTTTGTAACCCTTCTTCTTTGAAAAATAGGCAACTGATTAGTAAATCAGTGTGCAATCTTAAACTTATGATGTGATCAGAGTATGAACCTTACAATAACATAAACTTGGCAGCTTATTATACAAAAAACCAGTACAACGCGATTGGTCAACTAAGTCCTAAATCCCGCCGCTTATATTTTTTTATGCTTCAAAAAATCGTGTACATCAGAACATGAACGGAGGTAGCAATAAGGTTATACGTTGAAAAACTGAATTTATTTCATTGCAATTGCAAATGACACATTGATATGCGATTTTCAACCAACAAATAATTGATACGAATTACAATTTATTTATGTATTGCAAAATTTTTGCTGTTCATACTTAAGCACATCGGATAAGTACTTAGGTGGCTTCCCCTTGTCAAGCAAATAGCGACGATACAACCCCGTCAGGAAGACAAGCATTCCATGATCGAAGCGAGATACCAACGCAGCCTGTAATTTTAATTTCTTGATTTTTTTCTGTAAAGATGATGCTTTATGTTTGCTGGCCAATCTTTTAGTTGGAATTGGAACATGAATAGTATCGCTTGGGCGTTTTGCTTCGCTTCGGAGAAAGCTAGTGACTTTAGAGATGGAAGTCACAAAGCCTAGTCGAGTTTCCAGAACGAGTATGTTTTCAACATATTTTTGTTGCAAGAAGTTTTTCATTTTAGACGAAAAATTAGACTTCTTTATAGCATCTGTAGAATCCGAAAGGTTAAACATTGTATAATTCATACTTCACTCCAATTACCTAACCAAATCATGTGTCATTTCGTACCGTATGAATCTTTGTATAATTTTCCTCTGTCAGACACTGTTGACCCTTTTAGTAAACGAGACGAGTCGGAGATCCGTAGAGGTGGACATCTAGATTTGTAACAATTGTGATAGCATGAGTACTTAAGAAGCTGATGCAATAACGACATAATGAGATGATTACCTTTCAAACGCATTAGCTGCAATTCTCGACACGATAAAATCTCCTGTTTTGGAATCTTGTAACCAAAATTTACAAAGTGAATAAAAGTAGTTGCTACTTTATTTATTTATTTCAATTCTTTTTACACCATTAACACCAAATCTTTATAACAAAAATTTACCTCTACATACAACGTCGACAGGTACCCATGAAGAAATACTTGCAGGTAAACGCAAAAACCAAACGTTATCCATTTTTACCCTTAGGATACTATTAATTTCAAGCAAAGAACTTATTACAACCACGTTGGTAAAAAACAAAATTGTTAAACACTAATTCATATCAATGTTATTTTATAAATCTTAATTCAAATTAACACCAACGAATGCAAAATGATTATACAAAAAAGTTTCCTGCAGGATATGTTATGACATCCAACAAGCTGTTCCACAACACCAAAGTACAACTACAACGAGATGCTGCTATCCGGATCATGTAGGACCTGAAATCAAATTGACGCCTGATTAGTCTCAGCTGTAGCTAGCAATGCATGTATTCATTACAAATAAGCTTTATTCTTACATAGCAGCCTTCCTGGATTCTGCGATGTCACCTATGCATCCAAGGATAACTACTTTCCCCTTCTGATTAAAAATGGTGGAGTAATGTAGGCCAAGGATACCCTAAATAAATTATTATGATATTAATCGTTTCGACTAAAGCTTAAAACCACGATGGACAACTGTATCATTAAATACTCTTACCAGTTGTTTCAGAATGGAGTTTAGGTCCTGCAAATATGTATGGCTAAACCCAACTACCAGTATTTCTTCTTTTTTTACTCCAGTTTTTAATATAATAGTACAAATTTGCCGAATCACGTATATGTGGTCCATATAACCATTGCTTCGAAACGTAAGTACAGGTCTCGTTAAGTCAACGCTTGGTGCGAAGGAATAGAAAGTCCTTTTCTTCAATCTTCTCGTTTGGGTTTGATAGCTGGGCGTGAGAGACTTATAACTGAACGTATTGTTAAGCCAATCAAAATAATCCTGCTCCATTCTGAATTGAGTACAAAGTTGGTAAGAACTGATTCCACCCGGCATATTACCCACCAGTATCTGTAAAATTCCTGAGGCAAATCCTCCAACATGTCCACTATTTGTCATCGCAGGCTCCGGATTACTGTGTTGACATCCGGACAATATCAAGCGTTTGTATGGAATGTTGAGGTAAAGTATTGTCAATGCATCAGTCTGAGATACAGCGCCAGCGTCGTCCACTAGCAATGATGTAATGTTCAACGCTTCTCTGTCATCCGTAAATAAATCCGCGTTCCTCTCGTCAAGTAGACAATGGACACCCCCTATAATAAGGCGATAGATAGACTTTGCACAAATACGTTTCCCTATTTCTGCCTCAAATGTCCACCAAGTCAACTGTTGTAGATTTCCAAGCTGATTGAATGTTCCTCTCATCATTGACCTCAGAATCATCTTCATTTCCTCCGGCCCTTCTTGTAAAACCAAATCCTCAATCTCCTCGTGTAGCACGTCGACAAATTCTAAAAACGGTAACGACTTGTTATGAATATCACGTGGATAAAATAATCAAGAGTATGGAGTTATTACTTTTATTATTTCTTCGTCCGCTTCTCCTCCTAATTGCAACTTCCTTAGTCGAATAGATCTGCAGAGCTTTAAATGGTGGATCGAAGGACCACAATTTTTCCGCTAAATATTCGAAAGCCTCAGCTATCCCATCAGCGTGATAAATGGTTGGTCCAACGGCTAATGAGCGTTCACATGGGAGATACAATGAACTGGTTATGACCCAACTTGCTAACGCAACCGTTTTCCCGGAGCCATAAAACCCTTCAATAATAGTAACTTGGTTGGTGTGCGCATTAGTCAGGGCGAGTTGCTGTTCCTTTGTTAGCATGGTTCTCATTTTCAAGAAGCCATCCCTGACGTGGAGTTCCAGTATTGGTTTTGCCGAAAAAGATGCCACGTCATACAGTGAAGGATCGGAAGGTCTAACAAGGCAATCACTTAACACAGACTGGAAGGATAATGAATTGCGGTCCGGTTCCATAGATGTTTTCCAATTGTCCAAAACTTTGTTTGCCATCTCATACAAGGAGCGGAGGGGAATTGGTCGCACGATAACAACTCTATCACTTACGATCTCAAATTCGTATTCTTTGATCAGAGTCAAATGTATTTCACATGAAGCTCCGTCGTTTGAAATACGAGTAACAAAAAGATCCGTCGAATATTCCGTAGGAATTCCCTAGATTAAAATATGTATTAAATGTAAGCATTACAACACTTGTTTCAAATTCCGCAGCAAATTGATACTTTACGTACTTTACAATCTCCAGGTGTTTTAGTCGTAATTATCAACTGCAGTGCCCCTACTTTCCACGCGTTAATTTCATTCCAGAAGTCAGTCGCTCTTATCCGAAGAACTACGTAGAGGTCATCTCCGCTAACCTTGGACCATGATAAAATTAGGCCAGTTGTCGCTTCCTTCTTAAACAGTTTACTCAACGCGTTCCTCTCCCACAGCAAAGAATATTGAAAAGCTTCGGCAAAATCTTTCACATTTCGGTTAGCATGTTGGGGTCTCAAATCAACAATAAGTTCTTGGGAAGTTGGACTTGGAATCAGTCTGGTAAACTTCTCCCCAGCTATTCTAACGCCTTTAGGACAATCTTCTTCACAACTATCATATACACATGTTGAGCATACACCACACCAGTGTCGTAGATTGGGATCGAATCCAACCAGACCAATTTTTCCATCACAAATGAGACATTCAACCCTTTTCTCACTCATACAGTGAACCTTAAACAACGTTGTGTTAAGTTGGTCGAATGGAATGTAACCGAGTTTCTGAATGTCGCTGGATGCAGTGCTGAGGAAGGTTCCGTCGTGGGCAAAGCCCTTTCGAATATCAACAATGCATTGACTTTTGCTGTCGCAATTAAAAAATTTGATATTACGACCGCATGGATCATTTGCTCCATTGAACATTGCTACTGACTGCACACACTCAAACACATTTCGAAAATATATTACGGAATTCCCTTCACAGACTTCCCCTCTGATTCCCCCCACAGATTTCGGGTCAATTAACCCTAATGCAACAACAGACGCTTCTTCACCAATGAAACCATCCAACTGGTCCCATATTGGAGACCACATATCGAGAGAAATCCACGTACTAATTACCTCCATTGCTACAATTCTTAACCGTCTGAATCTTTATCATGTAATATGTCGTCTATTTCAAAAGATTATTATAAACTTAACTTAAAAAACAACCTCAAACCTTGATATGTAACTGCTTTGAATGGTGAAAATGAGTCTATACCGATCATCTGATTATAGACGGACTGAATAATTTGTTTTAACGACTAACGTACTACTGACAATTGGCGACTGATTTTATGCCTTTCAAATGCAGACCGTTTTTTTCAATATGCCCCAATATTCAATGATGGTTTTACACATCATGTAAATAAATTTGTTTACACGATTAAGTTTCAGTCACATTCAAAATTCAGTTATTTATTCAATCATCGATAGCAACAATTTGTGTCAAATTAATCAGTAACCATCTCCGCGAATTCGACGAGCTAACTGAATATCCTTTGGCATGATGGTAACCCGTTTGGCGTGCAGCGCACATAGGTTGACATCTTGGAACAAGCCAACCAAGTAGTACTCCGCCGCCTCCTACAATTCCAAATGTGCTGATAATTACTTAAATTAATTTTAATTTATGTTTTACATTCATACTGGAGTCTCTTCTTACGTGAAGGGCACCCAATGCCATCGCCTGAAAACGGATATCTTTAGAGATGGACAAATCGTTCGCAACCTCCCGACAGAGTCTCTGGAATGGGAGCCGAGGAATCAGCAACTCAGTGCTTCGTTGATACTTGCGAATTTCTCGTAAAGCGACAGTCCCTGGGCTGCATATTTGCGTAAAAAAATGTATGAAAAACTTTGAAACGTGAAAATACTTACAGCAATATAAAACGTAAAACATAATTCAAGTTTACTACTATTTATGTACATACCGATAGCGTTTTTTCTTCTTGTCCGGCTTAGAAGCAGTAACTTCTTCTTTCCTCTTCAGTTTTTTAGACTTTTTTTTTGCGGTTGGAAGGGTCGTGCCCTTAGGAACTGCGTGTTTAACGCGCGCCATACTGACCTTAATCAGTGTCGATGAGCAGCTCTTTTAATTTCTAGTTTACAAAAAGCACGACGGTAATGTTACAACAATGAACTCACCAGTTCGTATGTCATACGATAAACACTGCATGTGGGTTTTCTACAAATGGTCCTAGAAGTGGTTTTTCTGTAATTGTCGTCTTTACAACGTGTTGATGTATGAGAAACGTAAACGGACAAGTCGCATGACAGTAACACCATCTATCTCGGATGCATACGAGTTCGATGATTACACTTAACACTTATGTTGCAGAACGCATTATGAGCTCGAAGTGAACTTAGTTATCTCTGCACACTTGAAGTGATTTTTGATTTTGGAACCTTCGGCGGGACCAAGGTAAGGGGTCAAATGATATGCCAAATTAGAGATAAACCAATACAGATAATGATTTTTTAAAAATATTCCGTACTAGTTAGTCCTCAGATGTAGTTTTAAAAAAGATTCCATACACATCACTCCTATTTATTTTACAAAGTACCAAATGTTACCGACCCCTGAGTGAAATCGTCAACAAGTATCGTAAGCTTCTGAAAGCTGGAAAAATAATGTTTTTACTCCGTCTGTTAACCATTACTTCGAAATTCCAGAAGAATATGAGGAAAAGTTTAGCTTCAAGTCGAAATGCCGCACATGTTATGACTTTTATCATCGCCTCAATCTATCTTGGGACACAACAACGAGATAAATTTGCAACTCATAATGCAGCTACAAGCTTGTAGTTTATGATTTTAAAAGAAAACTCCGTACTAGTTAGTTAAAAACTTTTATATGAAAAAAATGATTTTCCTGATTCTTGCGGTCTCAAACAAAAGTTTGAACAGTAAACACTCACACAGAGATGGGACCAAACGTTTCAGAAGCTGGTAGTAATAATTAATGAAGCATACACTCTTTATTTAAGTAGGGTTTCATTGCATTAAACTTTTACTGATGGCTGGTTCCTTGTGATTACTTGATGCAAAATTATGTACATTTTTAATGCTGTTTGTGAAAAAAACTGATGCTACAATTGGAAAGCAAATCATCAGTTGTATAATTTATTATTTATTGCCGGATTGGATACGAATTGGTGGGACTATTCACAACTGTACTTGTACGACATTAATGAAAACCATATGCTATGATTCGTTACTTCATCTATTGCATTGAATCTGTTTGTGCACTCCAAATCCATCTGATTTAGGTTACTGGTGTTGTTCTGGAAACATGTTGTTGACAGTTGAGTAAAACTCTGGTCGGAAGAAAAATTTTTAGTTCGGTGCCTTTCTACTGTGCAATTTTAATCATCACTGATTTCCCTGTCGATTTCATCACTGTGTCGAGCACTTAATTTCGAGAGAAATAAAAGTAATTGCAGTTCCGCTTTAATTGACTGTGAATCGACGATTTAATTACTGTTCAATAACATTACTTTATTAGTAGCGCAATCGAAACCTTATAAAGAATTTGTAGTACGTTAAGAAAATTTAGGATATATTCAAAATGAGTAGCTCAGGATTAGAAGGTCGGGAAAGAGAGGAGGGTAATTTCAATGTAGTTAGTGTTCGACGTTTCTTCCGAGAAGAAAAATTTGCCTTCCCAAAAAATCAGCCGCAGATTGATGTTTTAGTTGATAAGGAGTTTGGAGACGAGCCCATTCTAACTCTTTACGGAAAGGAGACATTCAGACTTACAAAAGTTGTGCTATCGGCTGCTGTAACGATGAGCAATTTCGTTATTCCCAGAGAAAATCCATTGCCCCCAGTTGACTGGATGCAACGAGATCTGTAATGCAATTTAACTTCAATGTCATTTTAAACTTTTATATTGTGAAACTTTTTTGTTCATAAATGTCACCATAACTTGTATGTTGGCAAATTACTTACGAGGATAACAAAGCTCATAATTTTTCACCTCTTTTCATACACATAGAATTGAAATCAGAGAGGCAACTCAAAGAGCAGAAGCAAAAAGACCATCAATAATTAACATACCAAAGGTGTACTTGAAGCAGAGCCACTGCACTAAAAAAGGAAAAGATGGACAGCCAAAGAAGGTCTACATTTCAAACGTACACGCTAGGGTGGACATTTCTGCCAACTCTTTTGTGTGTCTTCTCGGGGGTCATGTTGAAGCAATGACAAGGAAGGACGCGATTGAAAAGATTTGTGGCGAGTGCACGGACTTCCTGATAGTGCCATTTCCCGTCGAAGGAATCGAACACTACTTTTACCGCAAATCGACGGAACGAGAGTTTCATGAAAATGCAAGTGCGTTAGACCACCTTGTTTTGCATGCATATGACACTGAAAGACGAACATTGAGGCTTGAAAAGTGCTTAGCTCCAACATTCTTGAAGTATGCACCGACGGAGAAGGAAGCCAATGTATGCATTAAATTCGTTCGCGATGTGGAGGGTGCAACAGGTCCAAAAAGCAAATGGGAGCTAAACAACTTCTTCTACGTCGCCACAAAAAATAAGGATGTTGCTGCCAACGAGAAGCTTCTATTATCACCATTCTGGTTGGAGACGCCAGGGCCACTTGTTCCAACTGTTGGTCCATCCCCAGGAAAGATTGCAAGAAAAAAGGCCTCAAAAACAAGAGCTCCTGGTGAAACTGGAGCCATTCTTTCTAAAGAAGCGCTTCTACAAGCTGAAGAAAGGCAAAGAACGCGGTCGAAAACTGCAGCAATGAGGAGATTGCCGCCATCAACTCAAGGCGCATCGTCGAGTACTACTCCTGTTAGTGGTCCAACCATTGAAGAAGTTGACGAAGCCGAGGCACGAAATGTAAGCAAGCGACGGCGACGTAAGCGTGATTCTGATGAACATGAAAGGAGAGATGGTCGAGAGCCTCTGCGCGGAGAGATCGTAGCTGGTTCTGATGAAGAGAGTGCTACCGATGAGCCAAGAGCACCCGGACGAAAATCTCCTTCTCCACAAGGGACTACTGCATCCTCTCAAACTCCCTCTCCAGAACATGTTGGACAGGGCAGACCACAGACCCATGATGCAGAGAGAGGACCAGTTTCTCCTTCCTCTAAAACTGGACGACAAAGCAGAGCAGCCACTCCTACTTCTGGAATTGGAGGACAAAGCAGACCACCAACGCCTAGTAGACAGACACCATCTCCTGGTAGATTTTCACCCACCTATGAAGGACCATCACCAACACCGACACCCTTGCAACAAAATCCAGTAAGAACTAGAGCCGGACATTTACCTATTGTTGTAGTAAACGAAACACCCGATAGTATAACAGTTACTACTCCAGTTAGAGGAACGCTCCCTTATCCCCGAATAACGTATCGGGTATCACCAGGTAGAGTAAATTATTTAGTATGAGAAAGAATTAAAATTAACATTTACCTAACCTTCGTCAAAAGAATACTTCATAACATGCTTCATTTTTTCCTGTAGGAAGCCAAATGCCTGGAACTGCTCGACCTAGTACCAGTCCTTACACGAGTCCCCGAAGAACAAACGTACATGATCGACCTAGATCATCATCAGAGTCAAGAAGTCAACAAGGGTCCCCCATAAGACCACCATTGCGATCCACTTCATCATCTCCAAGATCTGCAACGAGGGACAGTTACGGTGCAGGTAGGGCAAATTCTCCAGGTTTCCCTTACACTCACATTGATGATTTGGAGCGTTTAAGCCCGTCTCCACCTGTTTCCACAACTGGAAGGCCGGCTCCACCTGATCGTATTGTCCCAAGGATAACAATGGAGCAAATTTACTACGAAAGAGATAGGCCGTATACTCCGGAGGAACGAGCGCAGGAGTTTGCGGAACTCGATGGACGTTTCTCCAATCTACGCAATGATGCAAGGCAGTACTTGGAAAATTTGGATGCGATAAGGCGCGAAGGTCATATGGAAAATCTAATAAACTCTAGAAGACAGTTCATCAACATTATTGGAAGGGAAAATGTTATACGGGAGGAAGATCTACCACGTGTTCGACCTGCAGAGTTCCTTAATACAGATAACTTGCGCGACGACGATCGGCCGCTGACAGAGAGGGAACTATTTGCTGAACTTATATCTTGGAATGCGGCATTTTATATCAGGAATGATAACCGTAGAGGCGGGGTTCAAGAACCTAGAGATGTTACACCAGCAGCACCAACGGTTCGAGGTTTTGGGTCCAGCCAATCAGTAGGCGTTTATCTCTCGAGACAGCCTAGAATACAATGGCATATGGTACGTCCATTGTTTATGAACATGGAGGGCAGAGAGGTGCTACGTAGGTATCAAAGAGAAGCAGGGCTATATCTTACCGAGCTGGACGCAGTTTTAGCTCTTCAATATCCCGAGGTGTGCTCCAATCCGTTGTATGGAAAAATACAACCACAGAAAACGAAATTTTTCAAAAAAGTGGGCTTGATAGTTTTTTTCGAGTCCATGAGCCTCTCTCCCTCCATTGTTCATACCATATTTGGATACGATGACATGCCGGATGACAAGAAGAGACAACTCTATGCAAATGCTGTTCGAGAAGCTGGTCGTCGCGCAAACAGATTACAAACTGCGGATATAGTATTTGAAATCAAACGACTGGAGGAGTTTCTACAGGAAAAGCACAGAGTGAAAGAAAGCTATGTCCTCATTGATCCTACATTCGAGGAATTTTGTGACACGTTAGAAACCATTAGGTTTGACACAGAAGTCCGCATACAGAAGGATAGGGGGACCTGCACTTCCCTTTTTACAATTTTTTATCCATCTATTTATGTGGATCGTCGCGTTTTATTTGCACCACCACACAGAGTAAAAAATCCAAGTGAAAGAGCCCAGATTCACGTCGGGGCAGTGGATGACCCAACAGTTCGTAGGCATGCAGCAGTCCATTCATATCTCAGGGATGCGACCCGACAGTACTATAACGTTCCCGTGTTATATGACGTTGAGGGTGAAAAAATACTTCGTGACATAGTTGCTACTTTCAACTACATACTTGGAGCAAGGCAGAGTTCACCGCAACTAGTCTTCCCCTTTGTGTACTGGGTTGGTCATAGTGGTGCAGATGTCCCTCAGGACTCCAAGTCCGCGCCACTGAACATTATATCATTATCGCCAACACAAATGGGAAATACCACTGTACCCAACCAATGCAATCACAACGTCCGGGAAATTGTAAACGCTGCTAACCGATTATTTGTTAATTCGTCCACACAAATTAACAACCTAAACATGCTTGAAATCGCGATGATACACTCCAACATGATGAAAAAACGTAAGTAAAAACACTAACAATTTTTACCTTCTTTAACTTAACATACATAACTTGTGTATAATAATACAAATGCTAACGATACACTCTTAGGCACGTTCATCACAAGAGAAAAGGAATGTCGACTGCCCAAACCCTCGTTTAAGCTTTATGGAAAGGGAGAATCGATTACTGTTCCTTTCGAAAATGAGAGAGCCCGACTTGGCATTCCTGAGGATGCCAATTTTGGTTTGCTGGGAGTACATGTAGTATCAACTCATGATTGTGCCGACTACAAACACAGAATGAGTTATCTTACCAATTTCTTAAGGTTCTTCAATACCCATACAATTAAGGACATCGACTTCGGGTGTGTGCTGAAGACCCCTCAGGATTTGGAGAACCTACTTCAAAAACTGGCTACTGCAGCAACTCAGGAAAAAATCAATACGATATTGTTTGCTGATATCCACTAGCGTGGGGGATGACAAATTTTTCCGATGTGGAAAGCCTGGGTTTGATACTACTTACTCCAAGATCACAAGCACTTTAAAGCGCCTGGCACCAACCATTACAAACGTCATCATCTTCATGAGTCACTCGTTGGGCGTTGAGGAGCCTCGAATAGTGAACACTAGAAACACCACAGATTCTGAGAGCCTCGACACTATTGACGTCCATTCAGTTTTTATTGAGTGAGTAAAGAAGTTAATTTATGGTTATTTCATTTAATCTCGAAAGCAGTAGAACTAAAGACTAATCATTATGAAATTTTACTTCTAGTTTATGCGCTACCGACTCCTTCCTCGGGGACTATGTGCATAAACATTCGAGTGGGGTTCGTCGATTATGTCCTTTTGTGGAAATCGCAACGAAGGCAGTGGCTAATAAAAGCTTTTCACCTCGAGAGGACGCTGGAATGACTCAAGAGGGAGCTGTTTACTATTTCCAGCAAATTCGATCAATCATTACAAAACACTTCTCCCAGCAGATACACTACTTGATCCATTTCGATGACGATCCAAAAGAAGCTCGATTTGAGAACGTTGAAAAAAAGATAAGTTTACCAACCCTTTATTGCAGCATTCCCTTTATTGGCGAAAAAAAAGAACAAGGCTTAAAATGTCAACCAAGGCCTTTAAGAGAAAGCTTGAGAGCCAATAACGAGCAAGCGGTCGACCTATCCGCTGTTCTGAGGACTATGAGACACATAGAAACTGAGGATGCAAGGAGAAATGCAGAAGAACAGCAAACAATTGACCGGGATGAATACCTTCGAGACTCAGTGGAAGTTCATTCAGGATCATCACAATCTCCGGCCAACCAACAACAACATGTAGCACAAACAAGTGATGCGACTCCTTCTACCAGAACAAGAAGCAAGAAAAGAACTAGACAAAGTCATGAATCTCGTGAAACCTCAATGACTCCTTCGCCAAACGCTGATTCGCCGACAGTGCCACGTTTAAGAATGTCTCGTGGGTCTGGAGCATGGGAGATTGACCAAGACAGCGTGCCACC
>JAANSQ010001208.1:0-16130 GCA_036850885.1 Lepidocyrtinus dapeste
TTCGCAAATACCTTGTCACTTGAGTAGTTTCCTGAGGAGTGAAAGATGAACTCGTAGTTTTTTTTGTTGCTGACCACAAATTCCATTATATGCTGCAGGGACTCCCTGAACATTTTATTCCTAAAAACCTCATTCGCATGTACAAATGATAAACTGAAAACTAAGCAAACAAGAAATTTGAAAGGTATCATGATTTAGTAGATTTATTGGTCTATATGAGAATTGAATAAGATTTTCGAAGCTTATGTCTCAGAATTAAATCAGCCATGTCCAATCTTAAGGTCTAATGGAGTTCATGGCTGATCGAAATTCTAAACCATATTATTTGAAAGTCCAAACTACCAAAATCATGAATATTAGAGGAAGCTACGGAGCCACCGTCTAATTTGTAGGGCAGATAGGCAGAACCTAATCTAAAACTAGTTTTTGCTGCTAATTAGTACTTCGTTTCTTATTAATCGAATACTCAATATCCAACAATAAACTGTATTGCTTGTAAAGAACCTCATTTGGTGTTGACCCAAGTGTGTGAGCAATTTTCGTCGTAGGTTTAGCCTTTATCTTCTATTGGAACGTAATACTTTTATTTAATGAATAATATAGTAGTAGTATTTATGATTGTTTCAGTTTAGCTAACATTAATTCAACCGTTGTTGATTAATTTCTTGCTATGAAATGTTTTTCTCTGGTTGAAACTACTTTACGAAGTAAATACCACTTTGATACATCGAATCTCGAGAATTAGAAGTTGTTTCTCGTTGTTTTGAAAAATAAAACAAAAAAAAAATGTTTTTACAGGTGCAAATTAAAATTAAGGTATGATTAAAATCAAATACTGTACTGTAACAAAAACTCAATTAGCATAATATCCCAGAAATTCTGGTGAGTACGGATAATTACATGGTTTGCGAAACTCTTTAAGATAAAAATAGCTTACAGGCTGTCTGAAGGAGTAAAGGCCCCCCAAGAATATCTGAGGTGGAAAAATTCCTCAGGACTCAGTTCAGTCCAACTATTTTTTTTTAGAAAATACGAGCTATATTTGTATTTAAACTTCAGTTTCACTAGATTAGATAAAAATAGCTTACAGGCTGTCTGAAGGAGTAAAGGCCCCTCAAGAATATCTGAGATGGGAAAATTTCTCAGGACTCAGTTCAGTCTAACTATTTTTTTTAGAAAATACGAGCTATATTTGTATTTAAACTTCAGTTTCACTAGATTAGCTCAGTAATTATTGGGTTCCACCGTAACGTTTACTTCTTTGATCTCTATCAATCCTCTTGTCCAAGTACTTCAGCCAGGCGCTTTTATTTGAGTCTAATACTTTTAAAAGGTTTCTCTCTTCCTCCGATAGAAAAGTGCGGAGTGGATTAATTGCTGCAAGGGCCACTTGTGGGACTACATTTGAAAAACACTTATTGAGTGTTGCATCATTAGATGTTTATGAACTTCATAACTTCATACCGTTAATTAATATGATCTCCTCAGTAAACAGGGGATAGTGAATGCTAGTAGAAACCCAATTCGTAAGTAGTGCTAAACCTAAAAGTGGAAATTTTTATAAAATAATTGCCTATGGTTAATTTTTACTGACTTTCTTAATACTTACATTGAATACATAATTGTTGAAATACATTTAGTCCCTCCGCATCCATTAAAATAAGCATTCTGGTGACAGCCTTCCCTCCTAATTGAAATCAAACAATATTATAATAAAAGGTGGAGTAATTAATTAAGTATTCTATTTTTTAGCTACATCTTACCTTTAGAGTTTTGCTGAGCCTGGAAGATATTCTGCATACCTTGTTCAATGCCTTGAAAAAAGTACCTTAGCACTCGCGGTAGCTTTCCTTGAATCAAAGCTTTTCTCAAGTCCCAATCAGCCGCATCCATTGTTAATACTGAATGGAAAACACAAACTATTAAGTAGACCATTACTGGATACTGGAAACCAACGTAAAATCTGGTAGTTATTAAACCTCACTTGGTCTGCCTTCTTTGTCATGACCAGGAAACGTTAGCGGGAAGTCCTCAGCCACATCGCTAAAATCCTCGGAGAGAATTGTAGAAATATTCTGTGCCTTTCTCCAGTTTATGTTCTACCCAAATAAAAAAATTTTCAACAAGTTATTTAATTCTAACTCAGAGATGAGTTGACATAAGTTGTCTTGTCATATGGGGTAAATTGCACCTGCTGTAGAAATTGCTTAGCCTTAGGGATAGAAAGGTCGGTAACTGAAAAGATTTATAAAACATCATTTCTCCAATATTAGTACTTACCCGTTTTAGGAAAATGAAATGTTTTTTGGTTACCTCGAAGCCAGCGTATCAAGTAAAAGTCAGATTTCATGAAGTTTTCGAGGAGTAACGGCGAGACTTCCAGTTTGAACTAAAATTTTAGAGTTGAACTGAATTTTCTTTTATCTCCTGAACGTCTGAAGGTCTACGTAACCTTACCTTTTCCAATACTGATTTTTCATCTTGATTAAGCAACAGATCTCTTCTGTCGTTTAATGCAGAAACAAAGCATCAAAAAAGTTACTCCAGTTGTTAAAATTAAATTGAACTAGGGTTTGCCTCCGCGATCTGGTTCTTATAGTTTAAAGAAACCAGTTATCTTACCAGTTTGGCAAGAAGTGATTTTTTGTTTTTTACAAAATGATAAGAAACTGGGTTTTTTCTACACTAAATGCAAATCCACCATTCCAGGAGCGTGCTCCACATATTTCATAACAACAACTTTATATCAACAATCAAAATTTTGCCATGTATGCATCAGCCTCAGGCAATTGCCTTAAAATTAAATGTTACGCTCATGTAGCTGCTCATTACCATCCTCATAATTAAATTGTTTAGCTGGAACTTTTTTTACCCGTTCCATAGCGAAGTGAATGCATTGGAGCATGACAGAATGACCGCAGTTTTTATTGTTTTATCCAAGAGATATATTTTAAGGATAAGGCTAAAAATAGCCGAGGGTATGGATGGAGGTGGCGCAAAAACCTGCCCCCGTAATACTTCATGCTTCACATGTGCTCAGAGTAAACATTTTCCTGAGCTGTTGATGGGAAAATTATAAATTTAAAATAATATTTTTGAGTGAATTAGTAAAGGGATACTTCCCCCGTATTTTATTGCAATAATTTATAATGTATTTATACCAGTTTAAAAATAGTTTTTCGTGAAAAAAATGTGGGCTTGGCATTGTGGATATCTATTGATTTCCTCCGTAACGCTTACTTATCTGATCTCTGTCAATCCTTTTGTCAAGATACTTCTGCCAGATCCTCTTATTCGAGTTAAATACTTTTAACGTGTTTTTCTCTTCTGTCGGGAGGAAAGCGCGCACTGTATTCAGGGCCACTCTGGCTACTTCTGGGGCTATGAATTAATTAAATTAATTAAAAATACATTACATATCTTGTACCTTGA
Organism: Lepidocyrtinus dapeste; assembly: GCA_036850885.1. Taxonomy (NCBI): domain Eukaryota; kingdom Metazoa; phylum Arthropoda; class Collembola; order Entomobryomorpha; family Entomobryidae; genus Lepidocyrtinus; species Lepidocyrtinus dapeste. Next base: position 3,433 of record JAANSQ010001208.1, read on the forward strand.
GCCGAACACAAGGGCTACTATATTTTATCATCCAGTTCTCACCATTTATAATAATAATTTCATCGTTAAACATGGGATAGTAAGTTGCTCCCACTGAAGCCCAGTTGGAAAACACTGCAACACCTACAAGTTCAAGGAAATTAATTCTTTGGTCAATTATTTTAGGTTTTAAAATTTATGATATTAAAATATGAATCAATTCAAAAATGTAATCACATTGAATGCAGCCCTGTTGGAACGGTTCCATAACAATTTCCCCACATTCAATTTTTCCCAATTTGATTTTTCCACACGACAGTTTCCCCACTCATGAATTTCCTCAAACATGAAAGATCTCAGCTTCAACAAACCCCAGTTCAAGAATACTTGACTACAAATAATATATTATTCCTGTGTATCATTATAAAATTGATTTTTGTCAATTATAAACTTAATTTTAAGAGTACAACTGTTTTTGTCTATACCGTGAAAAATTTACGAAACCAGTAACTAAATAGACCAAAAAAACTCAATAAGCCGAGTGGGGAAATTGATGTGTGAGGAAACTATCATGTGGGGAAATCGAATCGGATGAATTGAATGTAGGGAAATAAATATTGGGACAGTGAGCGACCTGTTGGAATACATTAAAATCCCCTGCGTCCATTAAAACCAATTGTCTAGTTACAGGCGTTCCCCCTTTGGAAATAATTATAATATAGTTAAATCCATCTATAAGTTATATGTTGGTATATGCTTATGTTGTATGCCTGAAGATTAGCTAACCTCTGTAGTTCTTTTGAACCTCAAGGATATTCTGCAAACATTGCTCAGCACTGCGTGTCAGGTACCTTTGAACTCTGGGAATTCTCCCTTGAAACGCAGCTTTCCTCAAATCCCATTCTTCAGCATCCAACGTCATTACTATGGAAATTTAGGAACAAATTAATTTTATAAGTCAAACCATGGCATAATGGAAAAGGAAGTAAAAGCATTTTATTCATCAAAGGCAAATTCTCACTTGGTCTTCCTTCCTTATCATGTCCGGGAAACGTTACGGGGAAGTCTTCAGCCACGTCACTGAAATCCTCGGTGAGAATCGTAGAAATATTTTGTGACTTTCTCCAGTTGATGTTCTACTCATTCAAAATAAAACTTTGAATTACTGGCAAATATTACTACTGAAGCCTTTTGGGGTAATGTGAACCTGTTTCAGGAGAGACTGAGCCGTTGGTAGTGAAAGCTCGGCAACTGAAATTTAGCAAAACAAATTAATTGCTACATAATTTTCTTTTCACATTTTCAATTTTCATTACATTTATTCAGATAACTTTAGCTCACCCCGAAGCCAACGAATCAGGTAGAAATCCAATCTCATAAAGTCCTCCGTGATTATGTCCTTCACCTGCAGTTTAAACTAAAATTTGATAAATTATTTGCTAATTTTTCAGCTCATAAAATAATTTCAATAAACTGTTTTTTTTATTATTGTTACCTTTTCTAGAGCATACTTTTCCTTGGGTTCAAGTATTAGATCTTTTCCGTCGTTTAAAGCACAACCTATATTTATGCAGAAAATAAATGATACAATTGAATAAATAGAATGCACACGGCAAAGCTTAATAGAATTCATGATGAAGTAATCTAAATGGGCTAAATGTTTCAACAAAAGAGCGATGAAAGAAGAAGTATAGATATGTTGTCTAGAGCCGGAAAGCTAGTGGGATCTGCTTCTGCAAAGAGGATTGTGCTTCATTCTTATAATTTCCAAGTAGGTCCAGCTTAAGCCAATTAATCTTTTCATCAAATTACCTGCTTTTTAGCTATGCAAACCAAATGTTATAATGGTATTTAAAAACGTGTATATTAAAACCTGAATGTGATCTCTGCGTGTGCGTCTCTCTGTCCATTTTTCATCTCCACAATAGTTTTTTTGAGTTTTAATTTTGTTTCGCATCGTTGCATTCGCCAGGGTGGAAGTAAGTAAGCCTTAAAAGCAATGAATATTTTTGCAAAATGAAATGCAGTAGCTAACCACATTGTAATCTAAAACGAGAGCGATGATTCGCTGTTCTCTGCTTCATTCTTGGTCAGTGAAATTAGACTATTTTCGTTCCCATTGTAGGTTTTCTTGACAACATTTCATTCACAATTTGTTTTCATTTCCAAAGGCCAGTTCTCACGGGTACGCGATATTTATGCATGCAAAGATTACATACGAGCATAAAATTGCTAGCGAAAGTAGTCTATGTTGTTTTTCATGAGTTTCAACAATCAACTTGGGGATATCGCTTCACATGTTAAACTGTTCAAGGACAGGTACAATGTCATTACAAAGAAACCATTTTAAAAAGCACCGAACATAGGTAAGTGCCTATCCAGGTCGTTTATCTGTTGTCGATTACTCCTACCAAAGCTAGCAATTTAATTTTGGGCACACAGCAAAGTAGCGTCTATCATTTTGTTTGCAGCCGGAAAAGTGAAAAATTGCTCAGGTCCAGACCCTATTCTTTTGCCCAAAAGGTTCCACATTTTCTTCCCAGAAAGTTTCCCCGACTTCTCCGAGGAAAAAAGTTACGAGCGAGGGGGTCGATTAGAAAATCCTCGGACTGGCGATTCCTCGGTTCCTAATGTTTAATTAACACGTGGTTTTACACTAATTAGGGCGAAATAAATTTTAAGTAGTTTATTAAATCCGGGTCCCATTTCAACAAGTCTTTGAGAATCATTTTTCTTCACATATAACAGCTTATAGTAAATTAATAAGCGACAGAATATAATAAAAGAGTTAAGTCTCTTTGAATTCGTTTCTAGTAAATGATTTTCTGTTAATCATGCTTAGAATGGCTATTCGTCTGCGCCTTGGAGGTAGTCCCGTTAGTTTTGCTCTTTGTATCAACCTTCGGTCTTGGCTTGACCAGATACGAGTCAATGAACAGCTTAGCGAACAGGATGGTGTAGGGAACATAGATTCCAAATGAGACCTTTAAACCGAACCAGTTGCGATGCGTGCAGTTTGCTGGGTTATCTGGAGGGAAATTACAAAAATGAAATATGTTTAAATGGGGAGAATTAATAGGAAGACTATTCCTTACGCAATTTTATTGATTCTGTATTTTTTTTCACCTTGCATGACATAGGCAGCGTAGACGTTGACACTTACGCCAATCACCATTTGGAGTAGCTGGATGGTGGTAATGAACATTGCAATTGGACGCGGAACTCTAATTTTCAGTGATCTCAGAGCATAATAAGTGTACCTATTAGAAAAAATTCGATAAAACAAAATAATTAAAAAATCCCTCCATGAAAGTTCCTCCACATTTCCAAAGTTAAACCAGTTCACTCAAGCAAGATGGGATGGAGTTGTTGGGGAAAAATGGGCATCAAATATTTTAGAAATGAGTTCTTACATGAACGAATGTACGAAACTGTTCATGGTGACGTAGTACTGCTGAACAGGCTCATACCAATGGTACATGACCCACCAGCTCATCAAAGTGGTTACATGATGATACCTATGAAATTAAAATAAAAGAGGAGCATTAGTAAAATTAATGTTTGATCATGTTCCCTTTGAAAGATTTCTGACATTAAAGAAATTAAGTGGAGGGAAACGGGAATAACATGTGATGTTCTGTACAGAAAATTACGCAAACTGGTCATTTCATAAGTCATTCGTGATGTCCCATGTATTCTGCTTTTAATTCTTTAACAGCTCAGCACAGCACTCAACATTATTACATAAGGGAACGTTCAAGCTTGACGTCATCATCAAATGGACTAATTTTTACTCCCTTTGTCGATTTCCTTAATCGCAAAGTATCAAATTATGCTAAGAAAGAATTTAAGTGTTTTCTATCTCCGTGTTGTTGTAGCAGATGAACGTTCCCTAATCAAGACAACTAAGTTGCTGCGTTGATATTTGCGTAGATAAATTAAAGAAACGTGGTCTCCCATTGCGTAACCATGTAACACTTATTCATTCCATTTTACATCAATCAAAATCACATGGCAATGTTTTATGCCTGATTTCATCATCATCTTATGGAAAAGTCTCTTACCAATGCAAGAATAGTAGATTTTGTTTACGGAGGACAATGAAAGCGGTGTCACCCAGCTCGACGATTTTGCTCAGTGCCAAGATCCAGCTCCAGAAAGCGGTTGCTCCATTATGTTCCGGCCTTTAAATTTGAAAAAAAAGAATTGTTTTGGATAACGATGACTCTAGACAGAAAAAAACCTTCGCAGCCGGGGGCCTAGCGCTTTCAGATTCCCACATTTAAATATTAAATGGCCGAGATGCCTCTGCCTCATGCTGATTTTCATTGCATGCTCAAGGAAGTTTTCACATTTTTCATTTAAATATTTTGCTTAGTGTACACCATTAGCTTACCATTCGCAAATGGAGTTATGCCATCCGTTCTTTCCGAGAAGCACGTAGAAAAACTCTGGAGCGACTCGAAGAAACGCGTAAATGGACATAATAGCCAAGCCAACGTTCCAAATGGTCAAGAGTCTATTGAGCTTGTAAGCCGGTCTGGAGGACATGAACCATCTCCCTCCAAACAAGAGTACTACGTAAATTGCACTAGTGTACGCACTAATTATCCAATACTCTCCGAACACTTTGCGCCAGTAGGTCAACGGGAAATCTCGCTCATAACTGGTTAGTGTCAGGTACGACGGTTCCTTTAAAGGAACTTCCAGGAATTTCGTGGCCATCATGAGAATGAGACTAAAAATACAAATGAAAATGTAATTATTTAACTTACAGTTTATAAAAATCAATTTTTAAAAACCTGGAAATATAATTAAAAATAAATGTCACCTCTTTTCCTAATTTCTATGGAGAAGAATAAGAGCGCTGCCAAATCCTACTTCTTCTCAATGAACAGATCAAAGGTAAACTGGAGATTCTAGCTTATCAGTTCAAAGTCCTGGAGAAAAGTACATGTGTCAAGAGTCAAGAGGTCACTTCAATAAATGGAATACGGTATAATGAGTAGTTTTTTACCTATAAAATTAATTAGCTATCCGGTTCGGAGAGACACATGTGCACGACGTGTCTACATTCTCGCCTGTCCACAACTCCAACTCTACTGAACTGACATATTTGCCGAAAAGTGTGGTACGCAAATATTGTACAGACTAACTACTATAAGCATCACATCCCAAATGCATTAAATATCCGCTCCATAAGTTTGATGAATGTGCATAACTCTACCCAAACCTACTAACTTACAATGGAATAGACCAACAGACCAAGCCAATCCGAAATTATGGTGGGATCGTACGATGAGACCAGTTTTATTTCTATACATGGCCTGGAGTCTTGAGCTGGAGTCTAATGTATGGGCATGTATCTGGTGCTGCTGAGAAATAAGAGATGTTGTAATTATCTTTAAACCATGACCATGGCTTTAGTTCACCTTCAGTAAAATGCATTTGGTGTTTGATAATGTAAATGATAGGATGGTGCAATGTCCATGGTCCATGAATTCATATCTTGGTTCATAAGTAGCGTGCTTTCCAGTCTCACACAATCAGTCAGAGAGTCAGAGTCCGACCGGACCGGCATGCCAAGCTGATAAAAATATTAAAGCTTAGCACCATGCAATTCTTTAGCTTACTCCATACACGCTATCATGATGCCATGATATCATGATTCATGTTGATAACGAGTCGCAATTCGCAAAAAAATAGAAGAATGTTGTGGTTATGTAGTATGGAGTTGGGTAGTTTTATGCATTTTAAATGGTTAGAGTACACTCTTCCTTCCTTAGCGATTGAGATGGCGTGGCTATGTGGTTATGTAACCTAAGGTGTAGAAATGTTGAAGCTTGAGATGTGAGATGCTCTGCGAAAATATTTTTCTTGGAAATGCACACACTCAGCTTTACTTTTGCCGTTTGCTTGGCTTGTGTTTTGTGTTTGGCAAAAGGGAAGAAGACCTGCAAAAAACCTGTCTTGTGCTAACCTTCAGCTACATTTTGAGTATTTCGACATGAAGGAATGTATAACAAGTTGTACGCGTAAGGAAATGATGCAAGGTGTAAGCCTGAAGGAAGAGCTATACTGCCTTGAGACCATTTATAATGTATGTCATTGTTTAATCTTATAAAATTTTATGCATAAGAATAAATAAAAAAAATTGCCAACAAACGGAACAAGGATCCATACTAGCCTCAACAATAAAATGTGCTAGGGTCGGTCCTATCCCTAAAGAAGCGAGATGCCGACCAAGTCTAATCTATTTCAGCTTGATACGTGATACAACGACTTTTTAGTAAGATGAGCGTTCAAAGTAAACATTTTCAATGATAAGCACGATGAGAACAATGACCTGAAAGAATTTCCGTAATTTCAGAAGGTCGATGGAATGAGGAAGCGAATATTATTTTAGTGCTTAAAATACTTACCTAATTCTAAAATATCGGTGTCGGCAGACGGCAGATGAATGAATTTTATCGATGATTGGGGCATTATGAGATAATGGTTATTACCATTAGTCTTTAATTTCTTAATAACAAAAATCCCGCTGTGATCCCGATTAAACATGAATTATTTATGTATGTACTTCTTTATTTATTTAATCAACGCATATCTCACAAGTAAAAAATTAACAAAAAATATTTAATGACAAGAGGCGCACCCTACACTACAAATATGATTGATTGATTAGAAAATGCAACATTTACATTCAACTTGTATAGTACTTACACATCTAGCAAATTACAGTAAACTCAACAAACATTCCATACTCCAACACTCTAAAAATCTACAAATTATGGCAACTTTCATCATGAACATATAAAATAGTTGACGAAGTCAAGGTAAAAGTATACAGGGGAAATGTGAACATAATTATAATTGAAAATTATTGTACAAATGAATCACACTAGCTAAATTAGTTAAGAGTTTCATCTCAGCGACAAGAATTTCATGAGTGCCTCATGAATCAATCTGGGGTTGATTGTCCCATCCGCTGTATACCTGACTCCACGGAGAAATGCATTTTGATTACTGAGTACTCCATACTCGCCCACTATGAACCCATCTGAAGTTCTCTCCTCCACCCTATACTTCCTAACGTTAGCTCCTTCGATAACATACCCAAACTTATTCCCTGTAGACTTTTTCTGCGAGGTGGAGGGATCACTGGAGTTAGTTCCTAGTCTATCGTAAGTACTACTAGCGTTACTACTGCTCCCAGCTAGACTCTCTTGCTGGGCGTCTTCATTCTGGCTATTATTTGAATTGGGAGGCTCTCTCGGTAAATCGGAGAAAATATTTTTGTTTGAGCTACTTACACTAGAGCTAACGCTGGTGCTGACACTAACGGTTTTGCCTTCTTTTTGAGAGGATGGTGGGATGGTAAAGTGATGGAGCATTAGTGGCTTTCCAAGGTCCCCATCAATGGAATCCCCTTCATTTTCATCATCTCCTAAAATGACAAATGTGCCTGGAGGAGTTTCCTCGTCTGCTTTGGTGTCCTCTGGGGGCTGTGGCTGGTCTGATTGCATCATCTCATCATCCTCGTTGGAATAAGTGTCCATTTTATGCTTTTTAGGCTTCCATGAGTTTGTTCCTTGGAAAGAAGGTTGATTCCATACTTTAGCTGGTTCACTCCACACCCTAGCTGGCTCACTCCATACTTTAGAGGGAGTTCCCCAGACTTGAGCAGGTTGGCTCCATATCTTGGCTGGCTCCTGCCAGTTTGTTATTTTCGGAGAAGATGAAGTTCTCGAAGCGAGTTGTTGAGACGGATCCCCAATCTGGCTTGACACAGTTCTCGTAATTTTTCTAGGTGCCGGATCAGGATCTGGATTTGAATTTCTATTACTGGTCCCTGAAAAACCTCTGTATGGATTACTTTGGAGAGGGTCTTCCGAGTACGGAATCAAATTTGAGCGGTCCTGTGTGACATAGTCCACTTCTGATTTGTTTCGATTAAGGGAATTTGAGTCTGTAGTTATCTTCGGTCTAGGTTTGAACGACCTCCTTTGAAATGCAAAGCTACTGGAGTCCCCTGGGAACCCTGTGGATTTATTCACCTGTACGTTCTCTTGCTGTTTCCTGGCAGCGGGTTGGATAGGTGGAGAAACAGCGACTGATTTCGTCACTGCAACGCTCACAGCAATCTTTGAAGGAGACAGGTGAAACTGAGTGGATGGCCTACCGGTCGTTTCATTCACACGTACCAACTTACTGTCTTCCAGTTTTCGGGCAAGTTCTTCAAGTCGCTCTGCGGTCTCTTGGATCTGATCTCCTTGATTAGAAGCAGGAGCGGTGACCATCACCAACATTCTCTCATTTTCAGGCTCATTTTGAGCTGAAAAGGTTTTCCTCTCTTCCTGCTGCTTATTTCGGAAGAGTCTACGCCTCCTTTGTTGATACAAGTAGAGATTGTGCTGAGGCCTGGATCTGAATTGTGGCGGCTTCACAGAGAATGTACCAAAGGGCTTGTCCGTCGTGGAGCCTGAAAAGCTTGGCAGGGAAAAGAAATCATTGTCCTTCAAATTGGAAGACAGTGTCGACGTCTGGTCCATCTCTGAAGGATTCTGAGCGAAGGCTCTGTAAAACGCTGAAAAAATATCTGGAGGATATCCCGACTCGTTTTGTGTAGGAGGCTTTGACAACCTCTTGAACTCCATTTGGGTGGATGTACTCAACGGTCTTGCGCTCTGCTCCAGATTAAACTGAGCTGATTTTAAAGGAAGTGGTGGGGTAGTGTTCTGGTTTACCCTTTGTAATTCCTCCTTGACCTTCTCCTTCAAGATGGTAATGTCATCAGTATCCTTCCCTCCTAAATTACCCTCCAGTTCTTCTGCACTAACTTCAGAACTGCTGGAACTCGTACTGGAGCTACTGGTCACAATCACTTTGACAATCATGCTTCCATTATTCAACAATGGATTCTCATCACTTTCATCCCTTCCTTCCTTCACAACCTCCAAATTACTCTGTCCTGGTTCCACCTCCCTTCTCCTATTTACTTCCGCTGGAACATTTTTTTGAAAGTGGAAGCTCTCTCCTAGAGCCTCCGCCGCTTCATCACTAGATACTCCTTCCCTGGGAATTTTAATTTGTCCAAAGGAATAATCCCTATTGGGCAACTCCCCTCCTTCATCATCCAGAGGTCGACAATTACCCCAAGGAAGATTTATAATAATCAGGCACAACAATAAGCAAGTGTTGTACAGTCCAGTCTTTCGCATTCCATTGTCATTCTGAAAAAGAAGAAAAAAACAGGTCGGATTAGTTTTTTAATTATAAGGCATGCCCATCACTCACTCAACATTCTTCACCAAAAAACTAATGTAATTGGTCACGATTCTTACATAAAGTACGAGATATTGAATGAAAATATGCAAATTAGGTAGGATGGTATATGGTGATAGCGGTGATTACGGTGATTATTGAAATCCAAGTAGGTAATAATACCCAGGAATGTTATTGGGGAAATATGAAAAACGACCCAAAATATTTTGCCAACGAGCTAACCAAAAATCTATAAGAATATTGATTAGTTTTTTATGCAAAAACACTGCGAGTAATTTCGCAATCACTAAAAATCGATTTTCTGTTGAGACTTGGAGTGTTTGAGTGTTGAGCGATATTGGCTGTTATCAAGTAAATCATTTTTCCTGAGAAAAATCTCGTTTGACCAGTTTTACCATGTGAAATATTTTATTTTTGGTGGAGTGTTTACCAATTTGCAAAAACTTTTTTGGTGGAGTGTTTACCAATTTGCAAAAACTTTTTTGGCGTTGGCCACCACCTGTCATAAAAATTCCAATTTATTGCTCTATCCCAGATGGAAAAAACAAACGCGTAGATTTTGTCCAAGTGATTTTAGGAGAAAATTAAAGTTTAAAATGACATGTTACTGGCGTGCTGTCCAGATAATGTTGGGCATGATAATAAATCTTAAGATGGGACTTAATTATTCATCACATTTCATATCGAATTACAAATACATTAGAGATGCTATAATAGGCCGTAACCTCCTTTAAAAATGAAAAATTAGGGTGAAAAGGTAACCTAAGTATAGTATGATGCTATGTGATATGCGGGTCTAAAGAAATATTTTCAGATTGGCGAAAATTTAACTTGGCGAATTTTCTACAGTGTTCTTTAAAGAGTAAAATATGATAATATTTGTATATTTTAAAAAATATACAAATATAGGGACCATATTTGAATTTTCAAGGTGTTCTGAGTAATTAATTCACAGGAATTAAGTAATAACTCAAATGACCACAAACTGGATATTCCTCAATTATATTTTCCCTTCTAACCACCATATATAATCTAAAATTGATTGACACTGACTTTTCTATTTTTGCCAAATCAGGTTTTCGCCAAACTGGTAAAAATTCCAAAAATAAATCTCCAATTTTTCTTCAAAGTTCTTTAATAAACAGCAAAACTACCTCATGTTCCCCATTATCTTATCCAAAACGAGGAGGAAAAGAGTAATTTTTTTGACAGAATGATAAAGGCTTGAGCACAATAGAATGTCTAGAGCAAAAGAGAAGAGCACTGAAATACAATCTACGTAACACGCCCTAAAACTCGCAAGATTCATGCTTATTGATAAAGGTATATTAAGCCATTACACTGTTAAAAAAGGTGACACGACTTGAGAAAAAGTGCAATGGTATGCCAAGTGTATAGTGCAGTTTGTACAAAAAAGAAGCAAAGTCATTCTTCTTCTTTGAATTAAACTAGATGAATGGAGGAGAGCATGGAGCATCCACAATCCACAAGGATCGAATTTTTGGTGCATGATTCCATTGTTCAAGTTTTGATTTGAAGAAGAGATTATTAGCCAAGATAATTTCCCTAGCATTTCTTTGACACGTTTCAAACTGCAAACTAAAGCTTCCTACTAAAGCAAATAAAGATAAAAGCGAAAATATGTTTTAAATGAAGTAAATGAAGTGATCGGTCACATTAACTAGACGTGACAGAGAGTTACACTTGGCCTAGTCATCAGAGAGCCACACACACGCCGGCGTACATATTGTCAAGCAACTCAACTCTTTTTTTGTCACATACGTTGAGTTGTGTGACCTTGAGGGCAATTTGCAAAGCGCGTCTTTACATTTAGCCAAATAAGAAATTTGCCGAGGGAGAAAAAAATGTCTAAATTTTTTGATCCTTTTATGACACCAGTGAACAGAGACAGAGACTCTTGTGAAAAATTAGGCGTCTGGCCAGTCATCAAAAGAAAACTTTTGCAGGATAATTATTCTGTTCAATTTAAACTTGCAAATGACCATGGGAACTGCATGGGATCATCCGACATTTTATTATAAATATCAAACGGGTATTTATTCCAAAACGCAATAAAGGATCCTCTGCAGCTGGAGACTGGAGAATTTATTTACTGGAGCTGGAAGAAGCATCTGTCTGTGATACACTTCCCCACCCTGGACAAATATGAAACTCGACATTGAAAACTTGTGGTAGGCATAAGCATGTATCATACATCCCAGTCGGAGTCTACTTTGTTCCCCGCCTCAGGAAGAATTCTCCAGTGTATTTTTTTTGCAAAGTGTAAGAGGTATCAACACTCTCATGACGGACATTCATTTAATATCCTAAGATGTACCTACTTCTAAATTAATTCATGGGCTTGGTCCATTCGTCCAGTATATTTTTTCCAGGCGGCTCTGCGCTTCATGATACACTTTTGGACATTTGGACTTTTGCAATTTTTGCTACCTGTAAATTCTTATAAGTAGGTATTGTACGCGGCATAAATCCTCTTTGAAAAAATCCTTTGAGATGATTTACTTTAGAGCGTTTTGCTCTCCATCATATCACATTACCTGCTCCTAATTCTAATCATGGCGTATTTCCTGTTTTCTTGGAATTCTCTAGTCAACTGGGAGAACATTTATAATTGAGAAATTTGAGTAATGTATTTTGTTCTTGCTCCGTGTGCCACCAAATGGGACTGGTTTTCCCTGTGTTGACTTGTTTGACAGGAGAGAAAATTAAAATGAGGCTGTGATTTCATGATTGGGCTACACTTTTTGCCTATACATTAATCAATGCGTACATGATGACACTGATTTACTTGGTGGCTCTGCTTAAACAGACAAATTTATTCGAGTCTCTGTGCAAACTCATTTGTTTCGTATAGTCCATTAGTCAACATACCTCATACTATTTTATTTGCAATTAATCACTACACTAAAAGTTCCCTTTAAGGTGGAGCTTGTCTTAATTATTTGGGATATTTATAGCTAATTAAATAATTTTCTTTGAGACATTTTTCCGGCTCCGAGGTTCATTCGTTCACTTATTTTTTGGGTAACGCCCGAAAAGCTCCAAGTCACTTATAGCTTGAGAGAGATTGCAAGAAGGAAACTTTTTGCAAAAATTTCTTTCGTTTCATACCTCAAGATTCTAAGATTGCTGGAATTCCGCGATGAAATTTTTGCTAAATAAACTGGATTTTGGACATTCAGACAGCTTAGAATCTTCTAAAACCACTTTTGTCTACGATCTCATCTCAACTGATTACAAATCCCCCATTTAAAGTTATTTATGAGTCCACTAGGTAGTCTCGGAATGTGAGGAAAGTATGCAAAGTGCTTGCTAAATGGCATCATCATAGTGAGGAATGACAGGAGTCTTGCAATTCTACTTGGGTGGTCATTCCTCATGTTTTCATTTAAGTTGGATATTATTCCCTGGAA
>JAANSQ010001209.1:0-16130 GCA_036850885.1 Lepidocyrtinus dapeste
AAAAAGCTTTCCTATCTTGGGGATCAATATGATCATGACATATGAGCTATATTTTATACGAGAGAAGCATGGAGAACAGCGTGGGTTTTACCTAACACGTGAGTGCGCACTAAACAGAAAAGAAAATACACACGGTGGCACACACAGGAAATTAGATTCCCGGAATTGTTAAAATCGTTAAGCTAAAATCAAATCTTTCACTCATGAGGAAACCATGCGATGGTATAAGAAAGAATGAATTACATGTCTTTTAAACTAAAAAATTAGTTGGAAACTTGAAGAGTCTTTCAACGGTTTGTTTCAATGCAAATGGAAAAGCACATGTTAAAATTAAAGCTAATTAGTCGTACAATGTTGAAGGATGAGTATATACAATGATTATTTTAAAAACCTTAAAACCAAATAAGGCACAAGGTGAAATACTTATTGAAAACTTTTGAGTCATTAAGGTGTAAAAATTTATCAATCTTGTGCAAGCAATTCTATTCTACATAATTATGGAGACAGCACTTTCCCTAAACCCTTTTACTTTGTTCTGCTTTAGAGTTTATATAATTAAATTAGTCCTTCCCTTATGTTTTGATGCAGGAAATTAGTTTCAAGAGTAAGCTCGATTTAGTCTTGAGAAATTCTGACTTTTTGACAAGAAGTGAAAAGTGCGTGAATCTATTCTTCCACNACTTTTGTAATCTAATGTTTGTAGTGGCTTCATTCTCCCATTTTGTAGCATTCATTAGGTCAACTTTTCATTTTTGGTTCATGGTCTGTAGATTATCAGTAAACTCGCCTTGATTTAAAAACGGAACATGGTGTTTTCAAAGGCAAGACCATAATATTGACAGCAAATTAAATAAAGTGAATTGGTCGTGTCAGATGTCAGAAAAGAATACAGAGATAAACTGGATTGAAACGCAGGCGCCCAATTGTAAATGCGTTGCTAGCTTTGTTTTCACCTTTAAAATGTTACAGACAAATTTTTCAGACATGGACAAAGCAAATGACTCTCGTGAATTCGCGATCACGATATCTTGGGCAAACACTGATATTTAATGTATGCATGATGTGGTTAGTAGTGAACAGTTTAAACTTACCATCTGTTCCTCAAGTCTAATCTAATATGGTAGATAATGTTGCTCTGGTCTATTTTGGACATTTTATTTGAGGTACCTACTCTTGTATTCCAAACACAAATTAGCCATGAAAAATTGGACGACTCTGTTGATTTCGCAAACCAATAAATAATACATACCAACAGCTCAATTCAATCCAATACCTCAACATAATTATTTTCATTTTCATAACTTATGCATTGAAAACTAACTTAAAATTCGCCATCTGACTAAGTTTCTGATAAGATTCATTACTAAGGCTGATATAAACCAAAGTTTAATCATGTGTAAGCGTCTTAGTCAAGTCAGCAGCAGGAGTTAAATAAGGTTTCACTCGTAGTTTATTCTCTAAACCGGTTTCCCAGCAAGCGTGAAAATGTGCCGATCCCCCGTGCCATATACTGGCCTACTAACTATGAGAAAGATTACTTAAATTTGTATCAAACTCATTTTAATAATCTCTCTTATACTTTGTATAGTTCTCTGGCTTGACTTACACCGATTGCCTTGCTTTGGCTCACACGTCATTCTCGAAAAAGGTGATAAAAATATGTGAACAGAGAGAGAGAGAGATGGTATAGAAAGAGTGAGTGAGAGAGAGGGACTATACCAAGATCATTCTTCATTTTTTTTCGCCAATGGGCAAAAAGTCTTGCTTTTTGGAATCACTCATCTTGTCTTTTAGTAGACACTCCGGACTTGCTAAGTCAACGTAAGAAAATAAACTTGTCAGGAATATGTGGTGAAGAAGTAAACTAATCAGAATTCCAAGTTATTCCAACAAAAACCGGCGGTGGAAAAGTTTTTCTTGTGGGAAAATAAATTCTAATTGTAATTAGTTTGTTTTTTTGCGGTAAAATATCTCGTGATTACTGACCTAATCAGGCGAATTGCAGGTGAGGTAGTTCAGTTCTACGATGCACTCTGAAGTGAGAAAATATACTCATGAAATCTGCAGATAAAACTTACTCGTCACGTGGACCGGGGCAACTTTATACTTGAATTTGGATCCATTAAAAAGTAAATTGATCTTAAGCCTTCATAATTATCCTCCAGCACCCTAGTTTAGTTCAAAACATACATAAACTATAAAGTTTTTAATGTGGTAATAAACGTAAAGTTAAATCCCCTCATAATATTTAGTACTTACTAGAGCAGAAAATTAAGCTAATAATCGTTTTATGCGAAGCTTAGCAAATCTTTATGAGATTCCAGAGATTAAGGTCAGAATGGGATATGTCAATGATGTCTTTCATTCTTAAGAAAATAGAGCAAGCATTGTGCATCATGTTTGATTTGAGATTTGTTTCTTTTCTGGGAGACACTTGACGATAGTGTTTATGTGGGAACGTGAGCCCCATTTAGACAGAAGCGCAACAAGTAGATGATTCGAAACAGAAGTTGCATTCATTTCACTTAACGTATCGCAATAAAGTCCAAAAATGTTAGTATTAAATGTACTAAATCCTATTCTAATTTGCCATTTGACATAGACCTGATTTCTGCACTGAAACTGAAAGTTTATTTTTTCCCTTTTGGTGGAATTCAAATGAAATGGAAATGAAGAGGAATCATGACCTAAATTCTGCATCGACTTTGCAAAAAAAAAGAACTTGAATCGTGAATACATTGATCCACTGTAAAGTCTTCCTTTGTTGCGTCTCACGTAGCAAGAGTGCTCGCAAAAAAAACTCTTCATTTGATGATTGAAAACTAACTGACATTGACAAGTTAACAACATGCTTCTCATATGGCTAAGGTACATGTCGAAATACGCGTATAATCATACTACAATATAATGGTGTTACTACAGCTTTTATTCTGTCAAGCTCAATGTGCAACTGAAGCATGCAATTTTTCAAAGAACAGCTTTTAGTTTTCGGATTGCTTTGCAAGCTGCAAGTTTTATTGTACCCAAAAAAATACGATGCCTTTAATGAGTTTGTAAACAATAAAGGCCCAAGGAAGATTATAGCTTAGCATGACGTATTCTCATGTCAAAAGAGAGATGCAATCTTAAAGTGAAGCATGCGGTGTGCACTGTGCAATAACAGGCAACTATTGGGATGAATGAAAATGTTGCTTGGTACTTGAGAACAAGCAATAATTTCAACCTTCAGGTTAGCTTACTAATAAAAAAGAAAGGGAGAAAAACTTGAAATTGCATGCAAAAAATAGAAACGCCGATATGCACTCGTAGCTAAAAAAATGAACATAAAATTTTCATTAGACAAGATAGAGCAAGAATTAGTTGTTCCTGGCTACTTTAAACACGATGATGATGCATACTCTTATGTATTTATATCTGGGTTACGAAGAACACTTATCCGAAAATGATCATCTCTTTAGTTATAAAAGCCAAATGAGTCAATTTCATGTCGTTCCCGGAAAATTATCCATACTTTCGTTTTCATGGTTACAAGTTTTACATTCCAGCGTACATTTCAAGTTGGAGAACATTTTGCTCCGTGGAAATGCAAAGGCAATGATACAAAACTGTAACAAAACTTGCTTCATTAAAATGGCCAGGGCATTAAAATATCACTTTTAGCGACTTTAATAATTTCAAGCTGTGCTATTTCACTGGGACATATAATTAGGCACAGAAAGATATTTCATTTACCAAATACACAGAATGCGAAAGGTCTCAACTCACTTCACTTCTGGTGAAAATAAAGAGCTGATTTAGGTTTAAAAACTAGAATTGAAAGTCAATGTCAAAGCAAAGTGAAGGAGGACGACAATGCAACTCTTGTAGTTTTTTATTGCCGTTGCATTGTAATTATTTAGGGACGACATAAAATGCAGAATGGGTCATAAAATAAATGAGCACCACAGCATGCTCCATCAGCATACTCACTCGATTTTTTTTGCAGATTTTGGCATCACGTTGCTGTACTCTGAGTTAATATGAGCCCGAAAAAAGTCAAGACTTAGTAAAGATGTGGCCTATGCTTTAGGTCAGCATCTTTTACATGAATGTGAGTGCAAACCAAACAATTTTTTTCTGATGGCTCAAGTCACCGCGTGAAGTATTTGCAAAAATCTAAAAATGCACAAACTTCTTTCATAAAACCCTGGGACGGATTGGGTCATAAAAATCTAGTGATTTAAGTACATGTTCTAAATGGTAATTATGATTGCTAGTACATGGCATTAAACGAGCTACAGCTATAAAACGCAATTTAAATAGAAAAAATGTTTTGTTTTGCTTAATTATTTATCCTTTCACAATGCATTTTTCTTGGATTCTTTGCAGTTGGAGTAGGCTAAACACGACATTTCCATTATCATCTACTTAGGCGAGACAGCCAACCGGGCAAACTTGATCGGAGACATTGACGGAGAAATGTATTTTGATGGCTTATTGGAGAAAGAAAAAATTTATGATCAGTAAAACAATTGCATCATTTCTTTCTGGAAGAATTATTAGAGTAGCGGCAACTAAAACATCAGCTTATCGTTCGACATAAAAGTTCAAGTGCAAAGCGGTGGAACGACTGAATTTTACATTTGTCCAGAGAAAACAAAGGTTAAACAATCAGCTTCTGCCTAGCTACCGCTAAAGGAGCACACAACCAGCAGATAGAAGAAACTGTAGGTTCTTATAACCAGTAATATAAAAAGAACAAGTTGTATAAGTAGTGAATCTCTACTGGTTCAGGAGTATATATGGTGGTCATATTGCGTGAATACATGCCCACTTAAACTCTTAATGACTGGTAAAGAAAACAATGGTAATACGAATGAAGTACTTTTCCGTAGTACCGTAAGCGCTGATGTGAGAAAACTAGACCATAATATTTCAACTTTACGAAACAAGTGAAATCCGTCTGAACATAAAAACTTAATGGGAGTTTCCAGTCTGGAACGGAAAACGTTTTGGAATGCTATTTTCTAGGAAAATATATTGTTGAATGAATATAAAGCCATAGTTGCTTCGCTCATTTTATTTTTGAAGGTTAGAAAGTATATACAATAATCTTTCCGCTTGGAAAAAAGAATTAAAAAGTGTGCAGTAGTTTTTATGGCTCGGAAACGAACTGAGTGAGCTCTTTACTGGAACGTAAATTTGTACCTTGAAGAACCTTGCGTCATTTTGAAACAATTAAACAAGTAATAGTGACCTATAGTGTTCCACAGCACGTTCTATTGTATCCACTTCATTAAGAAACTAGACGGGAGGAAAAAGTAGACTATATATTTGACATTATCTTGGAGTCCATTAAAGTTATCAAATCCCCCCAGTAGAAGGCTTTCCCTACCAAATGAGTTACCAAAAGCATTGGCTGTCCTCATACACTTCATTAAGAAACTAGACGGGAGGAAAAAATAGACTATATATTTGACAATATCTTGGAGTCCATTAAAGTTATCAAATCCCCCCAGTACAAGGCTTTCCCTACCAAATGAGTTACCAAAAGCATTGGCTGTCCTCATTTACTCACAAGTCTGCCAGAATGATGAACAGGTGTACAGGAGGCTCATTTATTCGCCAATACATCGGAGACATTACGGTGGAGCCTGTGCTCTTTCTCTACATGCTCTCAACTTTCTCTCAATATGCTCTCTTTCAAGATCTCGTTTATTCCAAAGTTTGCTGGAGTAAGTATTCAAAGGATTCTGGCATTTGTCAGCATTTGCATGATGATCAGTACAAAAAGGAGATGGAAGAGGTGCAAACAGACTCTTCCCACTACATCCTATTTTCCACCTTAGCCCTAATCGCGCCATCTATACTGATTGCGATGTATTTAGGTAAAATCTAGAAAACACAAAGCTTTTATACTTTTACTGAGGATAAAGATTTTATTTCCTTGGTGTAGGATCATGGAGTGATAAATTTGGACGAAAATGGCCTGTGGTGTTCCCTCCATTGGGTGGAGTGTGCGCTTGTTTAGTATACATCGTAATTTCCGTAGTAGAGGATGCTCCAGTAGGATGGATCTGCTTGGCTTCTATGCTGTCCGGGCTTACTGGAGGATTTGTGAGCTGCATTATGTCGTGCATGACCTATGTAGCATCGGTAACTAGCGAAGATAATCGAACCGTTCGAATCTCTCGGTTGGAGGCAATGACATTTTTTGGAGGTACTGTGGGTCCCTTCATATCAGGGTCAATGCTCCGAACTACCGGATATGCGTACACTTTTTTCTACATGATGATATGCTACGCATTCGCATTTCTTTATGCCATCCTCTTTGTAAAGGATATTAACAAGGATGGGGTAATGATAGAAAATGACACGAACATTGTCCAGGAGGATGATGATGATGATATGGAGGTTAAAGGCGTAAGGCAGGGAAGAAATAGAAACAAGTCTTCTGATACCATCCCCTCGACAGGAGTGGCCACTACCATATCAACTACATCAGGAGTAGAGGATTCGGACCAGAAAGTTGGACTATTGTCTGCATCCAATTTAAACGTTGCGCTTGTTCCGGCAGAAATTTCTGTTGAACAATATGCCTCAGACATGTCCCCAACAGAAATAGAAGATTCGGATGAAATTACCAGAGCACTTCCAAAACTCATTACACCCTCACGTGTGGTAGCCCGCCACTGTACAGATTGCCAAATGGAAAACAGCAAACTTCCGAGGATTACTGAGATGAGTAATGAGATAATTTCGGTAGTATCCGTTAGCTCACATCAACTCCATAATCATAGCCCAGAACCTTGTAACACTAGATGTAGCATGGGTGGAAGTAGTGGAAGAAATAGTAGTTTGAATGGGCATGACGACGGCTCATCAGCGGCTTCTGATGATGACCAAAGAAAAATCATAAGGAGGAGGCGACATTCCAGTAGACTAACCGATCATAATGAACAAGACATAGTTACGGAATCCTGCTGCTTCAGATATTTTGGCTCTACTCATTTTCTTTCTGCAGTCATGACAGTTTTGAGAAAAAGAGAAGGTGGGAGGCGAACCTTGCTCATTTTGTCAATCCTTGCTGGATTTATGTTCATGGTTATCACAGCAGGTAGGTTGATATTTATTTATTAATTTATTACGCGACTCTATAAATACTCTTTTACTAAATTGATTACTAATTTACGAAAAAAAATTGTTCCCTGTTTAGGTGAAATGGATGTTGCTTATTTGTTTGCTAAGGCTGAACCTCTGAAATGGGACTATCAGACGTATTCATACTACTTCGGGTTCAAGTTTGGGTTTGGAGCTCTAGTGCTTCTTACGGCCACTCCATTTCTGCACAAGCTTGGTGTGGAAGACACCACTCTAGCTATAATTGGGATGCTATCCAGGATGGCTGCATTAGTATCTATACGGATTGAGTCTTAATCAGACGATGGCATTTGCAGGTATGAGCATTCAATAAGTAATAAAAATAAGTACCTACTTATTTGTTTAAACCACATTTCTGTGCAGAACATGGGTAGGTGGTAGGTTAGCTCACTCTCAGTTTACTCCAGAAATGTGCTTGGCACGACGTCTGTCAGGGTTGTTCATGACATCTAATAAACCACAAGCTTTTTCCTGTATCTCTAGGTGGCTACAAATCAATTTAAGAGGAGGGAACGTAGCAAGCAATTTACTGCTATTAGAGCGTTACAGTGTTATTCAACCATCCTTGATTGGAATTCAAGAACTATGAATTCAAGCTAGGCTATAGGCTTTAATGTATGTTTAGAATTTGGTGTATAAAATGTTGGCTTTAGAAATGGATTTCGCAACTATTTTGAAAAAGCAACATGATTTGAAATATGTAATGATCTATGTAACTTGTGTCTTTCAATTTTTGGTGCAATTATATGTTTCTGGATGGAATGAAAAATAAGATTTCAAATTTTTGATTTTATGTTCAAAATGTATGTACTTTGCGTAACATCTCTTTCCTCATTTTGCAAGGTGTAAAGAAACTTGCATGATCTAAATCCTTTGTCATATCTTCATTAAATCTATTTCCGAAAATTATTCATAAGCAAGGATTAAACTGAAAGTTACAAGTTTATTCGTTTCAATTCTATCTTTTGAAAGAATATAACAGATTTTTTTAAATCACTCACGACTCAATAATGCCTACTCATGTCATTTTACACGATCGACACGGGAATCCATGTGATGGTAGATAAACGAAAAGAAAGTGAGTATTTCATATGACACTGATGCATGGTTCAGTGATTTCTAGCCAAATCCATACTTTTCTAAGGAAGCTCATTGCTCAGAAATTTAATGGCGTAAATCCAGAAAAGGCGCTTTCCCTTTTTCCTTAGGCTGTGATTGGACATTTATTTAACTAGTTCAATTAATTTTCTTCCAGTGCCTCTTGTTGCTGTCCTCAGTGTTTTCACTATACCAGCGACGAGGTCATTACTGTCCAAATTGGTGAATCCAGATGAACAAGGTAAGCTTTATTAGTTTTTCTTTGAATATTTACATTGCGAGGTAAATCCTAAAATGTATACATCCCCCATCATTACCCCAATCAACATGCTCAAATACGTGGAAGATATTTCGAAGACCTTGAACACTATATATAAGGTGCTTGATTTATTCCAAAAATATTAATTTTAGGACAGTGTTATGAAAAATAAATGTGTTCATGTATACCTACAATGCGATTAGAATATTTTTAATGGAATGAAAAGACAACTTTTCAATATCTTGTATTCTGGAGACAAACTTATATAAAATGTGAAACAAAAAATACGCTACTGAAGTTAGGTTATGTTTGCAGTTTGCAGAAGGATTTTGATTCCTTTTTCATCTCTCTTTGGAAGAATACTCATTTTCTCTTTTGCAATAGGAGAGCTTTCTCTCCTGTGTTCTGATCTCATTTCATGAAGTTGATCTATGAATGTGTGATTTGTAAAGTCTGGTACAGCTGCAAATCTGATTCAATAGCTTTTGTCGTTTCATAACTGATTGTGAGTTATTTTTTCTTCGCAATATTATTGAGCTAAAGATGTTTCAGAAGCAAGGACTAGCAATATTCAACATAAATGAGGCGATCAAACAAGGTTAGGTTAGCAACTGAACATTAAATCTACTAGAACAGTGAAAGTGAAGGATGTTTATTGTTGTCTTTGAACTGTTTGAGGTGAGGTGAGGGAAAGCCTTATGAGGTAGACACGTATATCGGTCTTCAACAAACTCCCACAGCGAATGTTATATCCTGCATTTTTTCTATGCTGAAATAAGTCAATTGACGCAAAAAACTCAACTCCGTCAAAAATGCGTTTTTCTTCCTTATATAATGACGTAAAAATGTACAAATGTTGTCTTTTGACAGGAAAAATGTTTGCCTTCGTCGCAATAATGGAAGACATATGTACCTTAGCAGCTTCGGCTATATTCAATAGCCTATATCCACCAACAAGAGCGATTCTCCAGGGATTGATATTTTTGTTGGCAGCTGCATCACTTGTTATCCCAATTTGCATTATGTGGTAAGTGTCCCTTATAACAATATAAAGCTTTAATCATGTGATTTCCTTCCTTTCCTTGAATCGTCAGGTGTCTTTTTTCAAATTTCTATTATGAAATTCATGTCAAACCTCTCCTTTTTTGCTTATGCCACGAACAGCTTCGTCCGGTGGAAAATGCTCTCAACAGTCTCAACCCAAAGGAAACAGGCTGAAGAAAGAATCTCAAAGGCACATTTACACTCGGTGGATAAATCCGATCCCGCGGCAGTTCTTTGCATCCCTAAGGAAGTCGAAGAAGTGAACAAATAAAATGAACAACAGAAACTCTTACAAGTAACATGTTTCTTATTAAATCGCAATAAGCAACAGAGCAACCCTCCAAGCTGGCATTACCATGTATTACGTTAGAAAGTATACATACAGCAAGCCAGAGGATACTGTTGAAATCGATGAGGGGTATTTTAAAAACACAATTTGAATCTCACTATTCCCTTTGCATTATAAAGGGAAGGGATTTTTTTTGCCTAAAATAGAATTCATTCAAAAGAAAGGTGAGCAAGTGGGCGTACGATACCACCCAACAAATCTATAAATGTTTTGAAGGCTCCAGAACCTGCACCATTATACTTACGTTGAGTTTGAAATTATCATGCAGAAAATGTCTTAACGGGAAGAAATTATGCAGTCTTGCTTTTTATTGAGATTAACAAGTAAGTTCATTTAAGAGATTAATTTTTGATTTCCATCCCAAAAAACTACTTATTTACCATTCACAATGTTCTTTTAAACGCATATAATTCAAATGAAGTTTTAATCCTCTTGTGCAAAGTACGGGAAACTTATTAAAATGGAACAGCTCAAGTCGATTTTCCCCTAGTGAGCCCGAATTTTGCGTTTTGAGTTGTAAATTGAAACTTATACAGAAAAAGTTTTTGCACTTTTTAGCATTTGTGAAAATTATAATACTGATGAAGGCCTCTATAAGTAGTTTCACCGAAAACAGATTTATTTGTACCATGTTATGTTTTTGTTGTTCGTGGAAGTGCAGTATATTTTTTTCCAGGAACACAGAATTAATACATTACTTTAATTTTTAATCCCACTCTTTTGATTTCGGCTAGTTAGACACTGTAATGCATCCAATGAGCAGCTATGTTAACCTATCTAAAAACTTTCAACAGCTTTATTTATGCAACAATATTGACGCAGATAATAGCAAAAAGAGCACATTATTAATTAGCAATTTAGACAAATGTACTGAGAATAAGTATGCTAATTATATTCGAAAGCCGGCGCAGGGCCGTTATACTGGTGGGGCAAGTAAATTATTAGTTGATACAAGTAGCTATAGCTTACCAAATCTGTGAGAAGTGAGAAATTCTAAACTGTCTTATCATACATTAATCAAAAATTTTCAGAACTAATTATTTTCACTTGTTACAATGTTTAAAGCGTTTATCCAAATCCAAATAAACATAAAACTATGAGTTGAATTGTGTAGGTGCATAAGTAAACGCTTAGTGCTTTATAAGGTCTAATTAGTGAATATACATCAAATAATGGTAAATATTACGTATCAATGGACGCTTTTCTAATGATGAAAATACTATAGACGTATTCACGAAATTAAATCAAGGAAAGGATTAATTTTTAAAGTTAACTTTAAACTTATTTCTTTGCAGGTGGCACGTTACCGTCTCACCAAACAATATTTCTAAATTGTATAAACTGTAGATAAACTGTGTACTTTGGCATCCACTTGATTGGATAAGTATGGCTCAATCACGTAAAAAACAGGGTCATTAGGCATTGGATATTTGCAAAAATATCATTGTCCAAACTTTTCAAAGAGAGTAGATATATAATGGCGTTTCGTTAAGTGAATGCTCGTTTTCTCTTTGATCTTTCCCTCGAATAGAAACAACGAACAACATACATTGGTTGTTTTGCTTGTGAGGGTAAAGGCATAATCAAAATAGTTAAAATTGTAAAGCACTAAAGAAATTCCGGAGGAAGTGACCACCACTTAAATCTGTAAATACGTAGCAATTTAACTATTCCACTTCAGCCTCCTTCGAGCAATTTTAGTTTAGCTGTTTTTCATCACACGCTACATTACATTACTTACTAATAAATTAGGAAATTTTGAGAACACATACCTATTAAAATAGCATATTGAAGAGATGAAAAATTATTTTAAAAAACTAAGTTACTCTGATCGTATTGTAGAAAATTTATCATTCTTGTGCATGAGAGAGATCTGAATTAAAAAACGATACTGTTTTATACATGCAGTTCCAAATTACTATCAAAATAGTTGGCTTTGACAAAATTATATATTTTCAAGACATTTGAAAAGAATTTAGATAAACGATTTAGAATTGAGCGAATTGCGTTAATATGTACATTTTAAATAACTTAGCCGTTTTGTTTTAAAGACTGAAGGAGTTGAATGAGTGCTTATATAGGAAGTTTGTATTTAGAATAAATCTATTCATACCTCCAAAAATATACGCATAATATATACTTTACCCATATCACCACTTCCGAAAATGGAGTTTTAAATTAAATGAGCAGTGAATTTATCTAAGGATAAACATCTTTTAAAGAGAACTTGAAAATTTTTTACACTGGGTTGTCTCAAAGAAATATTCTGCCTGTAGTTTTTGTGATCTCAGGGCAAGTTTAAAAGGGCAGCATAATATGTTTGCTAGTTTACATTATGCATTAATAAAAGAGGATGCTCTGGAAATAAATAGAAGATTTTTTCAATTAGAGATAAGAACATATAATTCGAAAAAGGTAGAGGTGGTGAACAAGTTATTGAAATTGCATAATATATAAAGTATGAGCTTTTAAAAACAATTTGGCGTTTAGCGGTCATAATCTCAGCATAGAATAATATGAATTTTCAGCATAAGAAGAAGCAGTAATAGCAACTATTTATTTTTGATACGTCGTTTCCAAAATTGATTTACGAAACATTGAAGCTCATATTGTACTCCAAATAGTTTGTTCGAATGAACCACACAGGTTAAATATTTTTATGGAAATGCATGTTGGGTTTTTTGCTCCTCGCGTAAAGATTTCACATCGAAAAGACTTGAATTGGAGTACAAACGGTATATAGGCAAATCAAAGTTCAGTTAGTGTGGAAAGTATGTTGTGTTGAATGTATCAAGTTAGAATGCGAATTGAGTCTCTGGAGTTGACTTTGACACAAAAACCATTATAAGCAGTTTTGGAAGGATTATTTTCCTTTTATATAATAAACAAGTAGGATACGTAAGCTCATCAAATAAAATTAATCGTTACGTGTATACCGAATATTATATAACATACTCTGCTGTCAAGATTGTAATTTATGGAGCCAACCCCAGAGTTGGTGGAACTTTAAATAACATTGATAAGCACAAAATAAATACATGTACGAGTAAAATATATTATATTTTAGTTTAGACAGCTTACTTGAGGTTGCCGAACAAGAATACCTTATTCTAAGCGTGATTTGCCAAAATGTAATTTTGCCAGACTGTCCAAAGCATATTTTGTAATCATTAATGTGAAATTGATATATAAATGTGAAATGATTTAATAAGTGAAAAACGACGATGACGTAATACATTATGCACATACGATACAACCATACATACCATGTATAATGTACTGTACTTTTTTTGACTGACTGGAACTAAGAACGAGACAAGGTATAGAATAGTGCTTAATGTGTTAATACTTTATACATGTGTGATTTGACAGAATGAACCAAAAAATTATGCCAAGGTCTATACATAATATTTAGTCAAGTAGTGAAATTCAATAAAGTGAAGTAAGGAAACTTTTTAAAAAGCCATGTCGCATGTCTTTATCAGAATCTAAAAATTATGGATGGATTGAAATACTTAACTGGTCAAGTTCTAAGAGGAATTACTAATTAACCCATTCGAATTTATTTACTTATGGAACGAATCAGTAGATGGAATGTTAGTTGATTGGATGGCTAAAATGTGTGCAATTAAATCAGTATATGATCTCTTTTTAATTGAGCTCATGCTTTCTCTTGACCCTTGATTTTCACTTAGGCCACATAGGCCGCATTATATTTTAAGGCAAGTGTACGGATTTGACTACGATTTAAATATTTGAGAAGCAGTGTGGATTGAAAGTACTTTAAATATTATTTAATTCTAGGAAGTGTTTGTTAAAATGTACCGACAGATCTTTTCTATTCTTGTACATGATTTAAATTATGAGTCTTCTTTCGCTAATAGTTATGTTTACATTAGTAAATAGTAGTGATGATTATGTGTCAACGTTGTCAGAAATGTTTTACTGTGCGTAATTGTTTAAAAAAATATATTATGAAGCTGTATTACTTATATTGTTGTTTTCTCGGAAATGTTCTATTTACTGTACAAGATCGAAAATTATGGTACGTAAAATAAATACGTTGAATAAAGCTCACACATTATTATTCAGCCATGACTAATCTTTACTACTACTATAATTGTGTTTGTAGCCACACTTTATTGCATCAGTTTCCTCCCAATTGGATTTTCATGGCTCACGGTTTGAGTATTTTTGTAAAAAGAAAGTTATTTTGCTCTTGAAACAAAACGATGTGTGGAATAATGTGGGTGGATATTTGATACAATACAACTCACACTTACATTCTTAGGAAGACTCAAACTAAATACTCCCAATGGCAACTATGTGTACTTCGCAATTTTTGTCAGTGCATAAGAGGATATTCTCGAGTTTTGTCTCAATTTTGCTTGCACATTTCGAAATAACATTATTGTATAATGCATAAAAAAAAAGAATGAATGAATTTTTGCGGAAACTTTGACTGGTATCTGTTATTATTGCTTTAGCGCCCACTCAGGCGAGTATGATTACATCTTTAAATATTTTCATTTCAATATGCATCAACAACTTTGATAATCAGACTTTATTCTTTAGAAGCCTCCATATTATTTCCAGGAATGTTTTTAAACCAAGGGATTCAATGCTTCTTTAGATACAATTGGATTTTTCATCAGGAAAGGTTATAAAACTGAGCTTCCGATTGGTAAGGTGGAGTATTAGTCATTTTCGTGCATCTTTCTGTCTCGGCTTTAAATCTTCCTCCTGGTGTTCTTCCAAATTTTGAAATTTATATTTCATTCTGAAGTTATTTCACAGAATATATTTGAATGTTAATGAATTTTAAGTGTGTAGTGTAAGCTTTTAACTTCTGAAATTCAAGGGAGTAATGGAACAACTAATCTAGTATCTCATATTTCCCCGATTTTTCTCACATAGATGCTAAGAACCTTAATTGCATTTGGGAGATGGAGAGACGAGAAATGTTAAACTTTGAATCATTAACTTGACAAAAATATCAAGAATTCGTTGGTGTAATTAATTTTTTAAATAATACATAATATTATATTGAATTTGATTTTATTGAGGACACTTCTATGCTTTAATACATCTTATTTTCGACAAAGAATGGTCACTTTTCTTAAATTCTGCGGCTAAGCAACATCAATAATTCTCTTGAATTGACCTAAATCTACATTTTAACATGATTTGATGTGAACAATTTTTTTAGATTATATTTATTAAAAGTTTTGAGTTAATTTTATTTGATGTAATAAACCTAGTTTTTTACGAATTGTCTTTTCCAATGACATCCTGTAGAATTTCATTAGAACTTCAAAATCATCAAAGAAGTAGAGCACATTTCTATATTACAGAACAAAATATCACAGAACTTTATTACCAGAAAACGCTTATGTACCAGAGAATGTTTTTGAAGGGTCATGTTTAATTTCTACAGCTTCAGTACGTTATTTCGGAAACATCTTTTGTACCTGATTGAATGATTTTTACATTTATGTTTGTTTGTTTGTGGCGTTCTGTGAACCTAGCTTCCTATGAATCAGATTGTGTTGTTTTCCGCTACCTTTAAGTAGGTACTTCGGGATGTATAAAATTTCAGAAGGGGAATGAAAATAAAATGAATGAAATTGTTTTTTGGAAAGTTCTTTCGATAAAGCTTTATTAAATTTCTTTACAATCTGGGCTTAAATTAAACGAAATTTATTTATGAATTTGAATCTAAAGAATGTACTTAATGCTTCAGAATTAATCAATTAATGTATTAAATATTTACTCTGTAAATTTTTCAATTAGATTCCAGTATTGGAGAATTGACGTCATCATTGAGCCGAGCATAGCAGTATTCAATACTTGAATAGCCATGGTCAGAACAGATCAGATTGCACGTTGGTCAATTTTGCAACTCTGCCCTAACAGGCTTTCAAAAGCTAAACTTGATTTATTTTATTTGAAGCAGAATATCACAATCGTTCTTCGAATTAATTTCATTCTGTAGACGTCATTAGATGACGGCTGTGTATTAATCTTACCACAAGGTGTTTTAAAAAATTCTCATAAAATTTTCACGGCTCTGGATGAAAGAAATTCAAGCATATATTTGCTATATTTATATTATTAATGAAAAGACTGATTTGCCAATCTTGCAGAAAATTTTAGAGCTTATATACTTTATCTATTTATTATCGCTCCAAATGACATTAAACAGGTGTAAGTTGTGTAGTAAAAATCATTGCCCCATTT
>JAANSQ010001210.1:0-16123 GCA_036850885.1 Lepidocyrtinus dapeste
TTCTCTATGAAGCATTTTATCAAACCCAAGCTTCAGCCCCGGATTAACGAGGCAATCAGTAGCTCAAGTGAAGAACATTGCGTCATGACAGACTTTACAGAAAGTGTTCAGTATTGGTACTTTGGTATTGGTACAGTGGTGTCATGCAGATACTGACGCGGAAACATACACTTTATGCCGCATCTGCTTAAGCTGCGTTTAGGAGTTTATCGCGCTATACTAAAGTATGATGGGATGCAATTTAATGTGCGTAGGTACGTCCTTTGCTCTTGAATTCTACTATCCATTCGTGCTTTGTTTACTACACGGGGGAAATATGAATCACTAAATCCTGCAGACAATGAACGCTTGCTGTAATCTCTGCTTTCGGATGGACGATGTGTAGACTGATTTCATTTCAGTACTGCAACTCACTAAAAAGCTGAATATTATTGGAATTTAAGCTTCAAATATTAAGCTATTGTGCACGTTATATATGTACCTAATGAAAATGAAATGAGGTATAAATCAGGCATTCATTAGGACATGAGGAGGTACATTTTTTTCACAAAAGGGGAGTTCAGACTTGGAATGTTACAGCGCTTAAGAATTACTAATTTGTGTTACATGTGCGTTCATTTGCAACATGCGATGCGATGTGTTATATGCGATCCAAGAATAGAATTTTGTGTCGGTGGTCCCCATACTCTAGTCCTTTTTTACTAGTTGTTTAGCATTAGCTGTT
The DNA here is from genome assembly GCA_036850885.1 of Lepidocyrtinus dapeste. Lineage (NCBI taxonomy): Eukaryota > Metazoa > Arthropoda > Collembola > Entomobryomorpha > Entomobryidae > Lepidocyrtinus > Lepidocyrtinus dapeste. The sequence continues at coordinate 725 of JAANSQ010001210.1, forward strand.
TGTGGTCTGCTCTCTGGGATATGGCATCGTCGGTCCATCATCTTTTCGTTTATGGAGTTATGCCTATCACGCTTTGTAATACTATCACCCGGGTTCTCTTGGAAGCAGCAGTAAGCCTATGGAGGAACTTAATAATAGGGTTGTCTCTGTGCAAGATGCAATTCATTTAGTAGTGAAATATGCAATATTCATCCTTAAAATTGATAATTGCCAGTTTTCACCAAGATGATTATCTTCAAAATCTCAACTGGTTATGGCATCATGTAATATCTAATTACTAATTACAAAATGCAAAATGAGTGCAATAAAGAAAGATTTCATACTCTGACGTATCAATTGATTCCCTACACTTTCAGATTAAAAGGATGTCGTAAGAGTCTAAAGAGTGTGGATCAACTCACCCCAAAAAAAATTGTGATGAGTACTCACTTGAGAAAGCTCATTCTTATCAACTCGAAGCCATTATAATATTTGACTATTTTCAATTTTCATAAAGGAAAAGCAAATGCCATGTAGTTTATCTGCAATTTACATTCCAACATTTCCAACCAATTGGATAAGGCTCATAAGTGTTAATAAGCTCGATTAAAGAAGCAAACATGAGCATAGCTTAGCTAAACAATTGCACTGTCCTGGGATGCATACCGTGTAGACTCACAAAAAGGAGTAAAAACTTTTATTTACAAAGGTAATCAAATGAGAGAATAGATAATTCCTTGGGAACAGAATGAATTCTTTCATTCACACAAATCACAACTCCAAATTGGAGAATAATGGTTTGCTTTTACTAGACCAGGATGATGAGGAGAGTGCATATGAATATTATGAATCTTTTTCGATATACTCAGACTCTTCTGGACTGTTTTGTTGATACAGTCAGAGAGAAGAGAGAGATTAATGCGAGTGAAATCCAATCCAATTGTACTCCTTTAGCTGTCCGCTGGCTGCTGGTATGTGAGTGCTGCTGGCAAACCAAACCATACCATGATCCCATACGCCAAGATTGGAACAGATTGGAAAAGGCTTATTGGTTTTAGGTCCTCATTAATACACTGTACCACACTGTGCGACGAGCAGTGTTCTCTGAAACTTAAGATTTTTTAAGCATTTTCAAGCAAAGCACGCTACTCCAATCTACAATACGCTCTGCTTTCAGTTCTTCCACGGAGTTGATCTGATTCGGTGCCTCAGTGAAAATCTTCTAGCTGCGTACGCTTCTGAGCGTGTACTCATCAAAGAAATTATTGCATAATGCATGCAAAGAGTGGACATAGGGAAAAGTGTCAAGTTATTTAGTAACCGTGAAAGTACTTCGAAGGGACAGTAGACAACTATTACTTACTCATTTGAATTTGTTTCTAATTTTGTGATACACGAGTTGATGAATTGTTTAAAGTTGAGAATAGGTTGATTTCTGATGGAGGGAATGTAATGGAGTTTTATCGTTGTTTCTTGTAAAATCAAAGTAGAGAGTGAGTGCGTGTGACATGATGGAGGCGTGTATTGACACTCTCTCGTCCATATTTAGTAACACGTCGGAGTATAGTCGAAATCCTAGTCGGAATTTGTCTTCGTTCAGTGGCACCGCTAATGGCTTTGAGAACGCTTGTCAGAGCCGTAGTTTCTCCGTGCTGAGCAATGGTGGGGTTAGTGGGGGGAATATTAGCGATTCTAATTACAATCATTACCATACTCATCATCATCATCAGCAAGAAGCAACTCAGCGGCAGGCTGGTGCAGGGATGATAAGCAATGGCTGTAGTGTAAATGATTATCTTCAGACTACCCTTCCAACTCCAACTTGGACGGACAGACAAATGAGTAATGACCTAAATGGTCTAGGAAATAAGATGGATGTTGTGAGCAGTAGTGGGGCTAGCGCCTCCAAAACTTTACATTTGCATCCTCCTCCTCAACAACAGCATCACGGATTCCAACCAGACTCATTTGCAAACGGGAGTAGTTTTAATCTTGAGCAGTTGCACCATGGAATCTGTTCAGTTGGCCGGATGCCAGCTTGGCAACAAAACTTCGCCTTCGGTGATTGTGGCAGTACAAATGTCCCAAGCCAAAATGACGAAGCAAATGACACTATCCCAATGCCACTGCCAATGTCAACTATTCCCACAACGTCCTCCCCAAACCCGAATCATAACAGTAAACATACCAACGCCAACCAGTCCAGCTTAAGTAGTGAGCAGTGTAACCTTACTGTCACTAATAACTTCCATCCCTTCCTCAACGTCAATGACCACCATCAACCACGGCAGGTCCAACTTAACAACCAATTTAGAAATACAGGGTCACCCTATCAAAATGACAAGTCTGGAGTGCCTGGACAACAGTCATCTTCCGCACTTTCAGTGGCCAGACACCAACAAGACGATTCCATGTCGGTGTGCTCGGACTCACTCACGCTATCTTTTTCTGCCTCCCTCTTGAACGGGAATCAGGGCTCTCCTCAGGAACACTCCCCATTGTCATACGTTACGTCTCCGCCATCTCCTCCAAAATCAGAGTCTGCTTCGAGCTACTCCACTCCAGAATTGTAGGTGCTTAATAATCCATTGCAAATTATCCTTATGCAATAGTCTTGAGTATGGGGCGATCTGAGACTCATCATATCATATTAGCTTGTAGATAAACCTGTCATTTTCCATTGTATCCAGTTATCTCTATATTTCTTTACGTCAATCACATCATTTTTTCATATCAAAATTACCTTTTGAATTGGGAGAAGGTGCAACGATAAAATACCTCGAGTTGCATTGAATCTTTCCACCTCTTAAAAAAAAGTTGACTTGGGCTCTTTAATAAGTTCGAGGACAAGCTCCTCTCCAAAAATTCCCTAATTGCTCAATGTCTCTTAAGTGTAGAGTGTACAATGGACACTAAGCTTTCGTGTCTAAATGACTTGCAATTATGCTCATCTGCATGCTGGAACGGGAGTTTAGGTCGTGAGACTGGTTAAGTTCCTTCCTAATTTGATACTGTAAGAATGAATATGTCATCTTTTACAATTTCTTCGCGTTTGTTTTTTGCTAACAAGCAGATAATTTATTTAATGGGAGGCAAATGAGCAGAAAAATATAAAGTGTAAACGCTGCTCCTTGCAATCTTTACACTCTCATCGTCTCATCTCAAGACTCACGACACAACATGCTCTTTAACGAAGATCAGTAAAAGTAGGGAGGATTCAGGAGGGAGATCGAGCTGTTCGGCTCTTGAGCTCTTGCATTCGCTTCATTTCAGGTGTAACTGGTACAAACACACTCCCAGCGTCCCAGCATCTGTCATGCCTTTCCCAAGCTGGACAATCCAGAGCCAAGTCGGTGCTCTAGCAAACGTGGTTACTTATGCATATTATGCATGAGCATGACGCTTGACGCTTAAAACATTTTATAGGCATTAAGCATACCGAATAAGAGAAGAATTTCATGGAAATGGAACTGGTCATAACGTAACTATGATTTGACTGTAGACTGCATATTATAATATTCAAGGTTTTACAACAAATTCGCCATTTAAAGATACGCTGTATGGAAGATGCGGCGTGGGTATTAGCCTGACCTTAGGTGTCCTTGCTCCCTTTTCGTTCTGACTGAAGTGCGTGAAACGCACGTTTGCAATTTCCCCCGAAATCAAAACAATGTGTTCCTATGCCTTTCATATCCAGTCCTATACTTTGGACAGGTGAGCTTGTCATAAGTAATATGACCGAGTCTAGTTGAAAAAGTTGACTACGAATTCTATAATAACGCTCTTTGGAGACAGAGAGACGGTTCATGGTATGCTCAAGGTTATTTTTTTTATTCTTTTTAAAAAATATAATTTTTCTAGCGTAGTCGTCATGAAAAATGAAAAAGCTGTCACTGTCAGAGGAGACGAGACGAGTGAACCAAATCATTATTTGCGTTGAGAAAATGACGCTAACTCTCAGAGATATTTTTATGCACTCATGTAATTATGGATGAGAAAATGGGATTTAGACTAGTAGATGCGTAAACAAAATCGTCTACTGCTTTATCTAATGGATTATGTATTATTTGAATAGTGTAAAAATGGAAACCCCTCCAACGCGGAATGTTCGGCTACGTACCAACACTAGGCTGGACATGGACAGGCAGAAGGCCCAAGAGGAAGACCGGAGAGATAAGGAGTTGCAAAAGCAGCAACAGAGAAGTCCCATACAGTCCACGGCTGCAGTGCCAGTGAACCTACCTCCAGCAGTGAATGTAGTAGTTCCTTCGAAAGTTCTCCAGGTAAAATTATTTTAACCATTGAATAAGATAACGGACTAGGCAGAGATATTGACGTAATTTATGTTTTAGGTAACATCCGCCTTGGAAAATCCTACCCCCTTCCATGTGGAGCAAACAAGGCGTTTCAAGATACGCCAGTATTACGCCGGGATAGCTAACTCATTACCTGAAGGGCAGGGAACGACAACATCCCTGGGAGGCACTACACTAGCTGTACAGCCACTCCGACCGCCGGCGAAACTGAATCGCGTCCAGCATCTCATTTCTGACGGGACTGTGAGCTCTGCACCTCCAAACTATAGTACAACGCCTCTCAGTCCCATTTCCACAGTTGAACCAGCGCCCATCGCTTCTCCAGGACCTTCTCAGAGAAGCTCGGTGGCCACCAGTGCGAACGACGAGTTTGAGGTAAACACTTGCACTTCTTTTCATTTCTACTTTTACTGGATAAGAGGCAAACACGCGATGTAAAAAAAGGATGATGCAATAATTACTGTGGCTTTTCTTAATGCCCCATTCCGTTTTCTTATCATATCAGCTCTACCTCCTCATTAATAAGCACATCTTCGTCCATGCATATACCTCCTAGAATATTGAATCGAGGTGGATTACATTCATCCATTCCATCCTGGACTCGATGACGACCTCGGTACACTCATTTTTTCCGCTGCGAAAGAGTGAACTTTGCCCTTGCTGGGCTGAGATCTTATTTTCTCTACGCTCATTGGTCACTCTGAAGGAGTGTCTGGAACACAGATAACAAGCTTGTTTTTCTCAGATTACATAAACAAACAATGCTAATGACTTGTGACGAAGATGGAAAATTGTTTCGAGCTTTGGCTTAATCTCAGACTTTACCTTAAAATGCCGTTGGACTAGCAGTATCATTCTGAACTTATCATTCATGGAATAGCATGAGTCATGATTTCATGAAGCTTCACAAGCTTAAAAATTTGGTTACGACTTGCATTCCTCCAGTTGATACTGGTAACCACAAAGTACATACTGTGCTACACAATTTCTTTTCATCGAAATCCTTATCAACAAAATAATATTTTTTTGAGATGAAGTTTAGTTGAATATTGGAGACGTAAGTTTAAATCTTCTTAACATTCTTACGTAGGAGGATACACTACACACCCACTTTCCTACGGCCAATGAGCTCTTAGCACAGAAATGGGTTGAATTGAATAGAACGTTTTATCTTAACTACGTATCAAGATTATTTAAGTAATATTTACATGATTACTTTTCCTTTGCCTCATTCTCAAACTGATAATTCCTCATTGCGTCAACCTCTGAAATGTTTTGAGAAGTGGGAGTATAGTAGGAGAATAAATCAACTGTCTTGCATAACCCCTACTTATACAATGTAATTTTTTAAAGTTTTGTTTTGGAAGTTCAAAATACAAAAATAAAATCCAATTTTCCAGCTAGACTTCCTCCAGTTAAAAAAGTATTTACATACGAATGATTTGCATCGGAGTGTGTATTGATTGTCCGAATTGATTAAGTGAGATGGTAAATATTCAACTTGCAGGTAGGTGGCTGGTCCCATGAAATATGCAAAAGTTTTGGGTAAACATGCATTTTTCATTTTTTATTTGCATTGGCCTAAATAAGCTCATTGGGGCATTCAGATTCAGACTCAGATTTGGGTATCGCGTCGATCGTCTTTAGAGTCTACAGCATTGAAACAAAGTTTATCAAGAATTTGCAAATTTAATCTGAATTTAAATCACTTCTGGTTGATGTTGATTTTCGGTGGCACGAAGACATTCGAGTGATTCCTGGAGAAGATGTAATTTGACTTGTTAACTATAGTTTACAGGGAAATGCATATGGTATGATGAAAATCTAGTCTAGGTCTACGTCTTATCTTTAGTATCTCCAGCCTGTTGCATATGAATAGTTCCATTCCAGAGATACATAGTCTGGATTCTCTGGATTCGACGGGATGAAATCAAACCCAAAATATCCAGGCTATGATGGAGCTTTATCTATCAATTTGCTTGAAACGTCTTTAGGGTTGCATTTTGGATACGGATGTGCTTGTTTATCGAATTCAACTATTCAAAGGTATCTGTGAACTAGTCGATTGCACGTTGCTACCACTTTTGGAAAAATTTATCTTGTGGCGAATTTCTATTCTTAACTGGAGTGTAAAGAGATAATAGGCTTTAGTAGCATGTATGAAGCTGCTGCAAACACTATCAACGCTTTTTCTTTAGTGGAGATTAAACCTATTGTGATATAAATTGGTGATTGGTCTTAATTGAATTGATTTGTAAGGATATTATTTCTTTTTGGGAAAATGTCCTCGTACTTTATGAATGGGTCGTCTTGTTTAAGCGTGTTGTCGCTTACAGAGAAATTCGCTACGGGGAATAGACGCTGTTGGTACAAGGTAATTTATAGGAAGGGTTAACTTGGTCAAAGGTGGCAGAAATTTGAATGGAGGGATTTTATGAAAGCGTTAGAATCTAGTAGTTTGCAAAGTTTAGCCTTGGTTCATATACGTCTGTGTTACTGACTCCAATAAATTTCTTTGTCTTTTCTCCTAGGAATCTATCTTGGATTTACTCCTAACCGATGAGAAGACTGGAGATGGAGACGTGGCGTCACTCCCCCAGCCAGGTTTTAACCGAGTCAGTGGAGTCCCCGAGGCTAGTTCAAGTTGTCCCGTGGAGTCCACCCAAGACAACGTGGTTAGCTCTGATGGCACCACAGGCAAAGTTTCCAAGGATCGGATTAAGAAGGATAACCATAACAAAAGTAACCTTAATGATCATTTTCATTTCATGAACACTCCATACTCCAGCTGGTAGTTTCTTACTCATTATGAAACATTGCCGTTTTTACAGTTGAAAGAAAGCGTCGCTTTCACATTAACGATATGATCACAGAACAAGGAAGACTGCTCCCAAAGTCAAATGAAAGGTAATTCATAATCAATTAGAAGTATGAATGCGGGTTTAGGAAGATGACAATGTTTTTTTTTAATGCAGACACCACGAGAAAATAGGAGAAGTGAAACAGAACAAAGGCTCGATTCTGAAAGCCAGTGTAGATTACACCAAAGTGTTAAAGCAGGACAATGAAGTTCTCCACCAGAAGCTACAGAAAGCTGAGCTGGAGAAGAAAGAGTTGCTCTTGCGTTTGCAGGTACGGACAAAAATTGTCGTAGTCATTGAGAATGAATAAAATTTTATGGAACGAACTGATAACCTCATAATCTATCTAATTCTAGAGGGTTGAGCAACTTTGTAAACAAAGTGGTGTTCAGCTGCCAGACGACGTCATTACGTGGAAGACAGGAAGCACGCCGGAAGATCTTCCTACACTGATGACCCCCGATGTTCCAATTAAGCAGGTAGGAATTACTTGCTAAAATTCTAATAATTCTAGTTTCCAAAAACTTTAGCCATTTTGAACTTTTCTTGTAGGAACCTATGTTTGCCTCTGAAGATTTCGATCGCAACATTTGCGACATGATGGAAGAGGACAGAAGTCTCGTGACGGGGAACACGGACCCCATGTTTGGACAAGTTGAGGCTGATGACGGTTTTCATCACGCGGAGGGAATGGACTTTAACGACTAAAAGTGGCACTACGTGATTCTCATAAGTTCATCATTGGACTACGCGTTCTACCTTCAATACAGCTACATAATAATAATATAGCCTGAAAACTGAATATGATTGAACATGATGTCGATAAATCGATAAGTGAGGAAGCGTTTACCGTTTAGCCAATCGTGTTAGGTCAGTTCTCTCGAAAATTTGCTAAACAAAGTCTAGGGTCTCACTCTCTTCTCTTGTCCAGCCAAGCCGCAATACTTGCTAGAGATAAGCCAAAGCTACTCTAGCTACGTCAGATTTCAATCTGATTAAAAAATATACTAAGCCGTTTCTTCATCCCGTCTATATATTTTTTGAGCAATATAAAATACATAACTTTGGTAGTTTGTTCCGTTTAAAATATACATTAAATAGATTCAAGATTCTCGGTGCCGCTCTGAGGAGCCGGTAATGCATTGTAAATGAATGTCTACAACTCTGTATTATTCCAGTCTTACGAAAGTAGCTGAAAATGTTCTTTTCGGTAGGGTAGATCACGAACAAGTGATAAATTTGTAATGTTTGTAGTCACTAAAGACACTCGGAGAAAGAATGTTCCCGAGCAAGGGGAAAAAATATATTCGAGAAGAATTATAATATTAAATGTGTGCTATATGACTTGTCTGCGAAATTCATCAAACAATAAATTTACTTCTCTCTCCAGTACTTACGAAAAGGAGATAGGCTCTTGAAGGATTTGAAAGTTTACTTTCTCTCAGAACAAATCGAGGAGAAACCGTTTAATTCGATCTGTATATTTATGACTCTTATGTCATGGGTAGTAACAAACTGTTTTAGCTTCCATGCGAAGTACATTTTTGTATATGAGTCCAAATTATTTCCTGTCGTTGAACTATTTGAATTGCGCGAAGAGGAAAATGCATTCGTTTCATTTGAGAAACTAAACATCAAACTATTTAAGAGTTGTCATTATGGCATAAATTTTATAGTTTAATTTGAAACAAAGTCATGGTTATCAATTGTCTCGATGAGTTGGAAAACTTAAGTCGGAGAGGAGCTAAGTAATCTGCGTTGTTATCCATTTGATCATGTTACGAATAAAATGTTGTTGCTTTAAAGAGAACAAATAAAGAAGAATAGATGATCAACCGAAATTAAGGACTCGGGTTTTTCACAATTTTCACCTTGCATTAGCATATGCATGAATATACATTACATGATGCCACAATCCTTTGTCCATTCATTCGTATTCTGCCCTGTGTTTTCCTAATCTCGCCCATTGTCTAACTTGTCATTTTCACTGGCATGCATGGTAATACATGCACGGTTTGGGATTTTATGTGTGACCGTGAACTTGAAGTTTTATTGATTCATTTAATTTACTTACATGCACTAGGAATTCTCTGTTAGCCCCAACTCAAGCCCAATACATAGAGGGAAGTTGAATGAGTGTAGTGGTCGGCATCCTCAAAAGAAACTGTAAACAAACTTGTTCTCGCGACACGAGCATAAAACAAAAGAAATTAAGTTTTAATTAATTGCCACATTGTTTCCGTAACTATTTCCTTATAATTTTATCAGTATTACGTAGTAAATTATTACTTTATAGGTTTTATCAAGCTTAGCCTCAACAGCATAAAATTTAATGTTTTGTAAGTGTAAAAATTTTCAAAATTTGGGGTCACTGCTGGTTGGGATTTCCAGATTTTGTATTAGTGCGGGTGAGGCTACTCACCCAACTAATTTTAGTTTTGCGAATGGGACGCTAAGGTGGACTTGTAAATACGGCGTTATTTGCCACCTCATCTGGAGTGATGCGTTAAAGCAATAATAGCAGTTAGACGAGGAGTTACACAAGGGCTTAAGTATGAATTAATTATGAATTAGTAGTGTTAGTAGATTTTAAACTATGTAATTTATTAGGCTGAGGTAATAGACCCCAACTGTAAAATTTGTAAATAGTAAAATCCTAAGTAGAGGTAGGAAAGTAGTTAGATAAAAAAAAAGTGTATACGTATCTTGAAAATTTTGATTTCATGCATACTGTGAACTTTGGTTAAGGTTAGTAGTTAGATTTGTTTGTATCAGGGTCAGATCTATAATACTCAAACAACGCCGTCGGTGCAGGAATTGGCCTAGGCTGTTGAAAAGTGTGTTCGTTAGGGTAGTCTAGAGATTAGTTTGGCAGATGACTTATAAAATGGAGGGCAGCGCCGAGAAGATGGAGACTGGGAGCTTAAGGCAAGCAGCGAGTGATGTGGTAGAAAGCGATTCAGCAGCCGTGGATCGTTCCTTGGATACTAGTCACATGCTCAGGGAGAGAAATTTATTGCTCCTTAGCGCCCTTTACTACTTGTATGGGGAGGAATGGACTGAAACTCCTGATTGGTAGGGGAAACTCGTGCTTTATTAACCTACCGTAGTATGAGTGTATGACCTTAATCAGTAGTACAGTGTATTGTATTGTTTCTTTTGCAGGGCCAAAGTTTCCCTTACTATTCAGAACGAAAAAATCCCCTATTTTGGCGAGGATTTCAGCCCGCAGGCATGCCAACGTCGTTACGACTCTCTCATGGAGAATGGTTACGAGGTTGGAATGGGAAGTGTGACAGCTACGCTGAAGCCTCCGAGAAGGCTCACCTCAGCTCAGAAAAGGCTATGGATGTTAGCGTCTACTTCCACAGGTGCTTAACACATTTTAGGATGTAGGGGTAATTTAAGAAAATATTATGTTTAAATGTGGACCGTTTGGAATAGACCTAGTTAGGACGAGCAAAATCCTGGAAGAGCACATGAGGTTGCTTTACAAAGAAGAAATTTCGAAAATTGAAAGCATCGGTGCTGGCAAGTACAACATGGACCCATCGGAACTGGAGTGAGTGTAAAAATACATTTATGCTGTAACAATTTTGTGTTGTCGGGCTAAACTTTTCTCACTGTTACCATTTTCAGGGTGGAGGATGATGTTCTTCCTTTGGAGGGGGAAGATGAGTTCATCTTTGAAACAATGGATTTGGAAAAGTATGCCGCTAATTATGGACAGGTTGAGGTCATACAGAGGATTGTGGGCAAGCAAGATGTCCTGCCTTTGATTAAATATTGCTACGAAGCCGGTAATTTTATTAAATGCTGCATATTAAAAGAAAATCTGGATGGAATATTATTTAATTCGCGTACTCTTCTTGGAATTTATAGTGGAGAACGCGGTCAAGAACCAAGCAACCTTAATGGTTCCCAGTAAGAAAGCCCCTGTGAACCCATCTCCTTCTTTGGAGCCTCCCCCAGTGGTAGCTAAATACGTTGCACATTGCTCATTCCGAATAAAATTAAGTTAATACTTGAAAATCTCTAATTATCCTTACTTGTGCTCGTGGGGATTCCTGTTTCAGACGATGGGCAACTGTACAGACTCCTCCAAAGAATGTTGTGCAACAGAGGAAAAAGATGCACCAAAGCCAGATGAGGTACCGAAAAAAACGGATGAACCCAGTGCGGAACCGACAGTATCAAATACTTCATGTGAAGATCAAGAAAAGGATATAGACAGTTCCTCCACTTCTACTGTTGCTCCTTGCTCCAATCTATCCTCCTGCACATCTGGTACTTACTAATTTTCCGATTGTGAGACTTAATTTTGTGTATAAAAAGTGAATGATTATCATTGAGCGATACCCTTTCCAGCAGTTTCTTCACCCGTCCTCCCTAAGTTGACGGAGGTGTGTCCATCACCCGCCACGCCTTTACCCGAAACGGAGGATAAGAATGTGACAGTTTCAGTTCCAAACCAAGAGCCAGAGTCCTGCTCGACAACACCACCACCTCCCCAAAAGTCCCCTGAAAGGACGGAAACAAAGAGCAGAAGTACAGATAGAACTCCTCCAGACTGTGTCTCCAACAAAGCAGATGATGTATGCTCCCCGCCAAAAGGTAAAATTCTTGTAATGTTTGGGGTCATAATTCTTAATTAACCCGGTTGAGCTGTACTTACTATGTTCTGATTCTCTGATTTAATTTCACAATTTCCTCAATTTGGCAGACCCAGGGTCGACCTCCACTCCTCCGAGTGTAACTATCAATTTAACCAAGGAAACAAATGGGAATGGTAAGAATTGCGTTAGTCTTTGGAAGAAAGGGCGATTTTACTGTAACTTTAGTGCATGTTTACCTTGCAGGAGATCATGGCGAAAAGGATGATAAGCAGGAGATCCAACAAGACGGTGACACCACGTCACCTGACGCAGAAGAGCTGAATAAAACTGGCACTGAAAATCATATTGTCTCAGAAGAAAATGACTGCGAAAAGGAGGCCGTGGTCTCAAGTGAAAATAAAGAGGAGGAGGGAGACGACATAATCTTCGATAAATATGTTGTTAATATAGACTTATGCTCCTCCCAAGGCTCCCAAGAATCCAAACACGACAGCTCCCTAGAATCCCTACTGAACGACTCCCAAGAATCCCTACTGAACGACTCCCAAGAATCCCTACTTAACAGCTCCCAAGGATCCCAACACAGCAGCTCTCAAGATTCCATTAAAGAAATCCCGATCGACGAACCTTTGCTGCCCAAAAAGAAGATTTCAAAGAGACCATTTTCATCCACTCCATTGCGCTTGTCCCCATTGACCCCAATTTCGTCACGAGCATCTAGTAGGCTCACAACACCAGAGCCTGCAGATTCCGAGTCCTCTACTCTGCATCTACGTTTCAGGAGGGGTAACACTCCGACTACTCCTACCAAGGCAAACTTGGAGAAGGAGGCGAATAAAGACACTGCCTCATCATCCTGCTCCTCGCCTTCCATCATTGGCTGGCCTAAAACAGCAACCTCCATTGATTCCATTGAAGAAGAGGAAATGGCGGACTTTGCCGAGCCTGAGCCCGAACCCGAGGAAGACTCATTTGTCACTCCAAGATCCACCCCAGAATCCCCAGAGGCAAAAGATTTGGACAGTAACACAGAGAATAGACCCAAGCAACCGAAAGTGTATTCTGTGAAACCGCCCTCACCGCTGTCTCACGTTGACCCTAAACTTTTTGAGGAGCTCAACGATGACGAAGAAGACGAAGAGTTGGTCGCCATTGATGAGAACATTAATAAGAATAGGTTGGAGAAGAATTCGCCTCAGAAAACCTACTTGCCCTACTCCAGACGGGGTAGAACCGTCTCCTCGGAAAATAATTCGGAGGTAGGTTCCAGTCCTCAAACTCGCGATTTATTCACATCCCAAACAAGTAGTGTTTTCATCTGACTACTTATTCTGGTTTATTTTCTAGAATAATGACGAAGTGACCCAAACCAAGCGTTCAACTAGAAGGAATGTAATACACGACGACGCTGAAGATAGTTTGGAGGCGGGAGCGGTAGGTAGTATATGATTTTAAGGGGGAGGGATTAATTTAAGATTTTCTTGAGATTGTATTCGTTTCTCTAGTTGAACGAGGACTCTCCTAGCAAAAGACTTACTAGGAGTAGTTTGAAGCTGCATGACGCTGCGATTGAAGATGGTGAGAGTGTCATCCCTCGCACGGAGTCAGAGAAGGCTATGTCCGAATCGTCCTTTGGTGGTGGCGTGGAAAAGAGACCAAAGCAGTTGAAGGGAAATGTAAGTGCAACTATAGTGGAAGGGTTTTAAGCTTAAAATTTACGGTTTTTTTGGGAGGGCGGGTGGTTAACTTATTCACATTGGGTATGGATGATAGTTGCGGGTGCGGCGGCTATTCGATGAGAAACAAAGGTTGTATGGGGACATGGAGATGGAGGAGACTCCAGATGGGAAACGAGTCACTAGAGCAAGAGCCAAGACTAGTACGTCAAGTTCAGAGAAAAGGAGCAAGTCCACATCTCGAACGGACTCTGAGGGACAAGGAGAGAGTGACCCCGCCCCAACAAGGGCTACTCGAAGTAGAGGTTCAACAGCTACCAACACTCCAGCAATGGAGGGTAATGCGACAGCATTCTTAATGTGAGTAACATTTAAAAATAGAAGATAATTTGGCGACCAAGTGAAGGTAACAATAACACCCGAGACTATCTTTTTTTCAGTGAGGATGAAGAGTCTAAGGCTTTTCGCAAAAGTGCCTTATCCTTCCTGGATAAACTGATGGGACATGAGACGGTAACATCTATGCAAAAATACTTGGGCGATGATCCCTCCAAAATAGTGAAACAGTACGTGGTCTAAATCTACATCCGGTGGTATGCTTATTCACAGTGACCTTTAAGACTAAACTAATTATGTGGTTTTCTTAGACCGTTGGATTTTCTCACCGTTAAGCAAAAAGTGGAGGCGGGTAAAATCAGGGGGATGCCGTCGTTGCAAAAAGATCTCACTTTAATTATTTTGAATACGCTTATGGCTCACCCCACCTCTAATTCGACTAAAGAAGCTATGCTAAACTTCTACAAGTGGTGTAGATCCTGTGTCGAGGTCAGAGAGCGCAAAATTATTTTAAGCTGTTATATTGAACATTCATGATGAAAGAATAAAATATCATTTGATTAACTTACAGGAAGGACTGAAAACATCTAAAGTGTCAGTGTCATCAACTTCAAGGATTGACAGTAAGTGCTCCCTTCAAAGTAATTGAGCAGCTTTGATAAGTCAAGTAAAAAAGTTCATTTTTTGTTTAGATTCTGACGTCGAGTCCCTTGGGTCACATGAGGACTCTCGTAGCGAAACCACTTCGAAAAGCACTTCGAGCGGGCCTGGTCGACGGAAAAGGAAGCGTTCCACCTCAGAAAACTCGGAGGACTACTCCCTGGAAAATAAACGGCGAGTGACTAGAACCTCCGTGTCATCTTCTTACCAGCAACAAGTGAGAAAACACAAGCACCCCATATCACCAGACATCGTCTCAGCGAATCGCGTCAGACACTAGGAGTAGGGGTAACATCGTACACCATGGATTCCCTGTGTTTCCTGAGGTATTGTAATGGGGGAGGGTAGGACTCTAAAGAATACGTAGCGTATCCTGTGAATCACTTAACTTAGAATTTTATTGATTATGCATAATTCATAAACTGAATCAGTTTGCTCAGTGAAAGACAAGCCAAGCAGTGGCCTTTTTACCTAATGGTTAGCTTGGAGGTGGTGGCAATTATATATGCAAAAAATGACACAATCTCAGTTTTTGGGCCAATAATTGTGTTTAGCAATATTACTATGTAGAACCTAGTAGCTTAGAATCTTTTACTTTGTTTTGCTCTAGACCTCATAGACTAATTGTGTTTTTACACTAAGTTGGACTACTGTGGACGTGGTGATCTTGGTAAAAAAAAATTTATGATTGTACAATTTGTATCAGTATGTGAAGGACTATTATTAAGGACTTGACGTAATCTTTGACATTGTTAGCATAAAAATGGTAGACCTAGAAGTAGAAGTTCATTTGGAACTTTTAAAATTTCAATCTTTCAACAGTTTTTAGATTTTCTTAGTATATTTTTCTGTGGAGGAATCTATTTGGTGGTGGGCATTGGTAATGAATAAATGTATTTGTATGAAGAGGGTCAAGTTTACCACGAAGCTTCTGGACGAAGCTTTCCTTTGTCTA
>JAANSQ010001212.1:0-16120 GCA_036850885.1 Lepidocyrtinus dapeste
GAGTTAATGGCTAAGTTTATGCCCAAGTATTTGGTAGCAAGTGAGTAACTAGGGAAAAAAAGTTGCCATTTTGTAACAAAGCTGTACCTTATCAAAGTCTTTGACTGCTTCCCCAACACAAAGTACGGTTGCAAGACAGCGAAGTGCCAGGATCTTGTCTTGATCCTCCCTTGTGTCCAGCAAAACCCCGAGCAATCCACGTACTGTTCTGATATCTGCCGCGAGCCGACAGATGTGATTTCCTCCATCCGCCAAGACGGTTGCCAAGGACTTGAGCGCAATTCGTGCTGGTATACCTCCACCCTCAATGGTATCCAAAATGGACGCTAGATCACGAGTCAGCCTGAGGTCCACAACTTGACTGAATAAATTACCCACTGTAACTATCCCCTCCACAACTTCTCCTACTACAACGTGATACTGCTGCTTGTCCATAGAATCTTGCTCCGGCTCGGAAGAAAATGGAGAAGGAGAACTTATTGCCAAGTAATTATCGCCAACAATACCCTTATCACTACTGGCGTTCCTGCTTAATGATCCTGGCGCACAATCTGGCCAGCTTATTGGCGTCGATGAGGACAATGATGATGTGGAAAGACGAGGTGGTAGGGGAGGTCCATTGTTAAAACTTCTTCGCGCTCCAGAGTCACTTGATGATGACATTGCTAAAGCACTTTCATTCATCGACTTGGCAGCAATATTTAAGGCAACACATGCATTCTCTAGTCTGCATTCTAGCTTTTTTAGGTTAGCATAACCTCCACAAGGTACTTTTACGTTTCCATGAAAACCCCGGAGAAAGTCCTCTATATGACCCACAAGACTTAGCACAAGAGTTGGCACTTGTGTAAATATGCCGAATTCCAGGTGCCTAAAAGTAATTGCAAAATTCATACATTGTTACTGTATCAAGTAATTCCTAATATTGTATGAAGCATAAATAGTATACTAATAAGCCGATGAAGTCCCAATTATTTCAAGGCTCATTGCTCATCTTGCAATGAACATGAGAACCCTATCGCAGTTTATGCTATTCCTTTTTGTTTTCGACTTGTGAACCATTATAATTGCTCTTTTCCAAAAAAAATACATAATACTATGGACATATATAATATGACTCACAGACCACCTCTCTGATTTACTCAAAGTTTTCGTACAAAAAACTTCTTTAATCCCTAAGGTAATAATTAGTGTCCCCACAGCTAGAAATGGAAAGTGTGTCCTGTGTACGTCGTAAGCATTACATAGCTGAACTAACGAAGCTAAGTATTAATTTTTCTCTGTCCGTCCAAAAGTACCATAACAGTTCGAACGCGAGATCGGATTTATTTTAACTTTGGCACATGAGGATTTGAGATCCCAAGGATGATCTGTATGTAAACGTATGAGGTCAGAGGTTGAGGGTGAAGGATTTTTATAGTATAAAAACCTATGAGTTGTGATATCTAATTCGATAGATCTTGACCTCCTGATTACGAAACATTATAACTATTGCCCTGTATATGGATCAACCCAACCCCTGAGACGGTACAAAACATTAAGCAAGTTTAAGCGCTATAACCTTTTCAAAACCTCTTTTTAGCTACGTTATTAACAGCTTTGTTTATAAAAGTGTTTGTTAACGGTTTGCAGCAAAACTGCATTCTTATTTTTATGCAATGCGAATGATGGTTATAGCTGGTTTNTTTGTTAACGGTTTGCAGCAAAACTGCATTCTTATTTTTATGCAATGCGAATGATGGTTATAGCTGGTTTCATTCTCCTTGTCAGTGTAAGATATTTGCTCTATATATCATGAAGAGTCGAGATCTGGTATGGAAACGAGCATTAATAAAATCGTTTTTTAAAAAGTAATTTGATCAATTCGCAAGTTTGCTCGTTTCGGCCTCAAACCTAATTGTCACGTCATAAAAATGATGTGCATGGCCTAAACCATGTCAGTGTCTCAGTGAAATCTGTTTAATTTTGATCACTTGATCAATTTGTTATAGAACCAAAAATTCCGCTTTCTCACAGTGCATTATGGTAATCCGCTTTCAATAACTTTTCGTAAGTAATTTGTGTGGAGATATCAGTATGCATGTATCTGGTTTCAACACAACTCCATCGAAAGGAGAGAAAAAAATTGTTATTGACTTGCAGATCAGATTAGTGCATCTCTCCTTTTTTTAGTACTGTGTATGACCGTACGCTTCATAGCCAATTTCCATAGCATGAAATCCATCTCGTCAGCTTTTTGGTATGTTTGCTTGAGTATGCGTTTTGTATGACTGGAGATTTAAAAATTTCAGGGTTAACCTCCGGCACGTGTAAAAAAATATGGAGATAACCAGAACGAAAACTGTTTTTAGTATCACGTAACACATAAAAGGAATATAAAAATCATATACATGGAATAATAACAGAAATTAGTATCCATATAAAGCTATTAGTTTGCTTATTTGCTACCATTCGTCGTACCAGAATTATGGAGACAAAGTAGAAAGAAGAAGGAAAAGACGAAGCTGCGTTTTTTATTTCTTTCTGGAATGCCTTTTGGTATGAAGGATGAAAACACTCCAAGTAATAGTGTAAGTATATCCCATGAAGGGGATTAAATACTAAGTAGATACGAATGGGTCATCGATGTGGAAGCAAATGTCATTTCAGAGAATAACAGTACCAAGTACCAGGTTCCCAATAAAAAATCTTTTAGACGAGTAACATGCATGGGGATATGGTGATTGATAAATAATTACTATGTATGAGTTATTAAGATTACGTGAGCTCTAACCCACATCCAGAACAATCTTCAAAATACATCATCCGATTATATTAGGCTTCATTGATAGCTTGAAGAGGGAGTGTACGAAATAGTTGTAATGAATTTGTATGTTAATAAGGGATACGAGTTTTTAGTTTGGAAAATAATTTTGACTCACTTGCAAATCTTTGAAAATTCTCCTGAAATTATGTTGGCGGTAGTTTCAACGTTTCGTATGCTCATAAGCGGCGTTGATACGGCATGAATTGCTGCTGTCATGGAAGACAAAAATTTCTGTTGTGATCTACGCTGTCGATGTTTAGCAACATATGAAGTGGAAGATGATGGCTTCACATGATGATTCGAATTTAACTGGATGAAGCGTACACTGGTAGACACCATCGGACCTATTACATAGTCTTCGGAAGTTGGAGTGGTAGATTTTGAATTATGGCTAGTGGTATTATAAATGTGTCTAGGTTGATTTAAAGAACTAGAAGACGCTGATGAGGAAGATGAAATACGACCATGTCCGCCTGTTGTTGTAGTGGCACTAGTGCCTACAGTAATGGTGCTACTTGTGGCAGGTGATATTGATCGTGTTTCAGTGGTGCTTCGGGGTATATCATCAGATTCTAGGCCATCTTCTTCATCTTGGGAGTAGTCCACCGGCACAATCCATTTTGTTTGGAGGCTGTGGAGACATTCTGGTTCGGTTTGGGTTCGGAGGTCATGTAGCCAGAGGCGGACTACTTGACTGTCTGCTTGTTGTTCTACTACCTTCCATGCTCCTGTAGGAGATGTTTGCGTGGATGCGCAGTACTTGGAAGATTCTGGAGCAGGTTCTACATCAGATTTTGTATCGCACAGTATTTCGCACCCAGCATCTTCAAAGATGGACAAACTCTTTGAATTATGCCCTCTTGGCAAGCTTAAGGACTTTTGAGTGCGGCTGGGTACTCTAAACGATTTGAACTTTGAGGAGGAAGAAGTGGATGACATAGAGGAAGTAGTCGACAAGTTTCTTTCTAAAGGCTTGCGTTCCCCACTAATTTGAATACTTTTGGAATCGTTTAAAACATTATTGTTACTAGACTGACTAGATGCGTCGTTAAAGAATGGATCTATGGAGCCATTGACAGTTTGGGTATCCTCACGTATAGGGGAAGGTGATGATGCCAATACTTTATTGGTATTAGATTTACTCCTTTGAAATACCACGGTCTGATCTTCAGTAGCTATTGATGTCGCTGCGGATGAGGTGGAAGAAGAGAACGAAGAAAGTCGGCTGCAAATTTTATCGTAAATAGACTCTGCCGCAGTTTTACCTTTGCTCGTGGACAAGCCACTACTACTTTGTTTACTTTGTTTGGCCATCTCGCGAGAATTATTTGAATCATTTCGGCGATCTCTAAACCTAGATTCCTCTTCACTCAGAACCGTTCCGTTTGCATTCAAGTTACTTGCAGATTTAATAGTAGATGGCGCTCTAGCACCAGAATCTTTGTTGTGGCTATTAGAGGCGGATTGTATTGTAAAGGTTTTGTTGCCTTTCTTCCCCAGACCTGATGTAGTATTGGATGTGCTGCCGTTACCACTACTATTGTTATTGTTATCTTTGTTAACGTTCTTGTTGAGCGTCTCGAAGTTGTCAATTTTTACCATGGTTGCGTTCCCATTTCCTGTGAGTCTCGAGGAGGACGATAGAGTGGACAATCTTTTAGGGGTTGAAGAGCTTAAAGGAACTTGCAAAGCAGCCATCGCGGTTGCGGTAGAGCTCGAAGCCAACGCTGAAATATCATGACATCCAGACGGGGAAAATGATCTTCGTTGATGACTCGGCTGCTCATTATGAAAATTTATAGAAGTATTTAAGCAATTTGTACATGTTGCGGTGGTGGTAGGCGAGCTAGGTGATGGGCTCCTTTTACCCGAAATGACTCCATTGATGACATGCATATTACTGCTACCATTCATTGTCGATATATCCACTGAAGCTGGTCTTCGTGGAGGTGTGGGTTTTCGCGAGAGCACTGTCCCGTACATAGAACTCTCGCCGGTTTTGTTTTGCTGAGCATGAGGATTCGCACTGGCCATTAGACGGCCGCAGCCAAAGCCACTGGAAGGAATAGGGCTAGGCAAGGATGGAGATGAGATACGGTCGTAAATATGGTTACACAGGGGGTTACTACTTGGATGAGCGTGATTGAGGACAGGAGGGAAACTTGCATATGAAATTGGAGCATGTGGCGACATGGGTGTACCGTTTGGTCCGCAACGACTAAAATTAGTTCCGTTGGCACATTCATAGTTAGCCGTGCTGTTACCGTTGCATAACATTTGCTGTTGATAATGTCCATTTATTGAATTTTGCTGAGAAGGATGAAGGTAATGATTATGATTAACACTGCCATTTATCTCATGTGTTACAGTATGACTACCATCAAATGTCAAGTCTGCAGCTACTGAACTGTTAACAATCATACCACTACCATTGCTGCTACTTTTTCTTCTTCTAGTTTCTCCAGAGTCTGAAAACCCAGAATCTTGACTGCGGTGACTTCCCGTTGAATTCCGACTTCCATCACTTCCATTGCCATTGGTGAGATCATGAGAATTTAAAAGAAGCTCTTCTCCACCTCTACCATCACCGCCACCATTATTTATGACAATTTTACCATGGCTAGAATTTGCAAGAGCAACACACGAACAGTTTTCACCATTCGACACGTTTCGCACCGAAAGAACTGCTTGAACTGCTGCTGGTGAGGAACCATTGTTTCTTAACAAGGATAACTGCATTGGAAAGGGATAATAAGAAGATGAAGTGCCGGGACCATGTTCTTCTAAAGGGCTGGGAGTGGTAGATACTGAGGATCCTCCAGAAGACGACGAAGCTTGTGGGGGCAAGGAAAGAGGAAGAACCATGGGCGAAGATGCAGATGCTGCTGTTGAAGGCATTCGGATAGTTGAAGCTTGCTGACGATTTAGACCGGAAGACAAACGATGTTGCGTACAATTATCGCGGAATTCCCAAGAAGTTGGGGATGAAAAATCGGATTCGTGTCCGGTTTTACTGTTGCATACGTTATGACTATTTGATGAATACGAAAGAAGGCTCACATTATCGCCTTCTGCGTAGTTGCTCTCCGAAGCTAACGTAAACGTTGTACACGAGGAAGACGTTGAACACTGTCGATGGTGATGCAGAAAGTTATGAGCTGCAATAATTGAAGACGCTGTACATGGAGCTACTGTGTGAGTTCCATTAGGATGATGACTTAGTTGCTGTTGCGAAACGAAATATGGGCTTCGTACACCCGCAGCACTTAGCGAGGCCATCTACGCAAAAAAAAGAAATGAAAATAGGATTAATTCAAATCCACTATCAAAAAAAATTCCTTTTGCACTTTCATGAATTTCGTTCTTCCCTATGCAAATCTTTTCAAATCGCTTTGAGACGTGATGGACGAGCTTGTGAACATTTGCTCAAACTCTTAGTTTTTGGCTGTGTGGTAATGTAGAAGAATATCTTTCTCTTTTCTTTGGACCGTAAGCAGAGTTTCAACCGTTTGCTGGTAAAAAGAGTACGTTTCTACTTTAGTTTTGGTTGGACTACCTCTTTCTGCTGACTTTTTCTTTGCCTTTTGTTTTCCCTCCTTTGAAGAATTACCTAGTTTGAATCTTAGAATCGAGAAAACCCAGTTTTTATGTACGTTTTAGAGGACGAGGGGGAGAGGGATTACGGTCACAAAATAAATATTGGTTGCCACTGGGCTTGGAGGATCATGTGCACTATCTATATAGAGGATAAAAGTGTGATGTTTGCACCGAGAAAAACAAAGGTAACTGTATTACCCCACTAAAACAATTCCACCTAAAAAAGTAGCTACGCTAGTCACCATACCTCAGCAATGCAAATCAAAATAGGGGAAAAAATTTGGCCTAGAGTTTCCTATTCCTCCTGGAAAAAGAAAACTCAAGAAACATAGAAAAGAAAGTACGGATACTTTTCCCCCAAGTACTTTTTATTTTAACAAAAGTTGCACCTGAGCCCTTCGGAGATGCAAGATCCCGACAGGAAAGAGCACTATGGTATCGCCTCACAAGCGTTTTTCCAGGATGAATACCAAAGTGGAAACTATATTTCCTACATGAAATTTTAACAGTGGCATATACTTCTGAGGCAAACATTAAATTGTAAAGCGTGACAATGACCGGTCAGGCGTGTATATTGCTCGCTTTTAGTGACCATATGAAGAAACAACTGGAAGGAATGAAACTATCGATGAAATAGATGTTTGCAAAAAATCCCACCAATTTTACCTATTTATACGAGTATATGCCTATTTCTTTGTGTCAATTTTTCTTACTTGGTTCCTTCACGTCAGCGATTCTTAAACTTGATTTTACTTAACATGACATGGAACTAAAATTTTCTAAAATAAGCAGAAAAAAATATTTATACAAGAGTGTAAAAATCAGACCTACTTTTTCTTATCAGAATTGGAGCCGAAGCTTTAAAGTGGAACCACAAAAGGAGAAGATTCAAACGAAAAAAAACTATTTTTTTTTTCGTTCCAGATGAACTATAAATGAAGTTTACTCCGGTTTCGCAAGTACCAAAAGTAAAAAAGTCCTTTAAATTGAACTCAACTCTTTCTATTCATCTCTTTTTCTTTCCAAGACATAACTGACACATTGAAAAGAAAAATCCTTGTGGCATTAGAGGCCAACTCAAAAGTACGACAACTGGCTCAACTTAAAGACAAAATATTTTTTTGACGTTGTTTTTCTGCCCGCATTGCATGACGATGATGAGAAGGAAGGATGCGGCCAAGAGACGTTCACAGTGTGACACGACATCACTCCTGGAAGCGGATAAAAAGGTGGGTAACATCCATTCACTCTTTTTCTCAGCTAGATAGACACGGCACAAAACAAGCAATGAACACGACACTTGAACAACCTACCAAGCAAACAGAATATGGAACAAACACAGCAGAAGAAAAAAACCCTAACTTGGCTCCTGTCTACTTTCTACTAGAGAAAAAAAAATGTTTTAATTTTGGATGGAAAGTAAGCGCTTGCCATTCTTTCATCCTATTTTCCAGGATATGCCAAAAAAACGAGGACTCTACTCATGGTCCTCCTTACGTCGCACCACATCACACGCCAGTTGTGCTGCTCTTGTTGCAGTTCCACTAACGACTGCTCGATCCCAACTGACTAAGAGTTCAAAAGAGTAAAGAAAAAACTCTCCCTTTCTACTTTAAACACGAGAGCCAAGAGAGGAACAGGAGGGATATAATAATAAAAATACATATTTATTAACGACCGATATATAGGCAACTAGACAACCAGTCTGCCCGAAAACAAGGTTCGTTGTTTTTTTTTGTCATCGTCGTCGGTTCTTTGAAATTTGTATAGGAACACTACGCAACTTTACCTAGCATATGCATGGGTCAGCAGCATAACACCACATAGGTGAACAAAGAGCACCGATGGGACCGTTACAAGAACTCTTCCTGTATAGTAATTTCACAGATGTAAAGCATTCCATTTCATGCCGCCCTAGTATATACATACATTTTACTGGTCCCTCATTACAAACACATGCCATTATTATTAGCTAGGTTTGTCCTTAAACATGATCAACGTAAAAGCGAGGGTTGAAAAACTTGAAAGCCCAGTTGTTCGCCAGCTGGAACCTTTTCTCCTGAAAAGTAAGCATTCGGTCAGAACTTACTACCTAGATGCAGTATAAATGGAATACTAGTAGCTCAAGGGATGGGGATTGTCTGTCTTGATGGGGATGAAATGAATAAAATAAGACTTGTGTAATACCTAGACCTAATCTTTCATTTCATTGGAAGAAGATAACGTTTATTTTTTCAGTGTAAGTTTTCCTCTTTTCTCATTCATTCATTTGATTCTACAATGATTACAGTTAGTTGTTGGCTTTTTTTCTCGCGCTTGACTGAGTGCTCTTTGCAGTACAGAAGTTTAGGCAAGTTGGAGTGCTAAATAAAAGCTTGTACTTTTCCTCTCATGTCCCGATCCGCGGTTTTTCATTGAAACGTGTCCCATCCCCTTCAAACATAATGTACGTAGCTTTCATTCTATACGAGTTAAGTCACGTCGAACATCATTTGATGCGGCAAACGAGAAAAAAATCGGGGTTTAAAAGAATGAGTAAAGAAAAACAAAACCAGATACATATATTTTGTCCGTTGCTGAATTCTTTCTTTAGGAGAGCTTTTCAAAACTGTGTGAAATGTTTGTGATTTAAAGTACAAGCTACCAGGATTTAAAGAGACAGAGGTACAGTTGTGCGTACCAATGTTGGAATTTTTATTCAGGCCGAAATATTTCGTTGAGAAGGTACACAGATTGTAAAGCACCATAAACACGATGATCTATGGGAAAAGGAAAAGAGCATTATTCTATCATGATAATGATGTGCCAAGTAAAGCGCCATTCTTTTCCGTAGCCTTGATAAGCCGATGTAAGGGGTTAAGATTACTTCAAAGAAAGGAAGATCCTTTAGAAGTGCATTTAATTGTAAGTTAAGTATCCATAATACTTGAAGCCTTACTAAGCCTCCGATTATCTATCCTAAAGTGTTCCAATCTATCTATACTTGTTTTCCTCCTAAAAAGATTTATTTTCTTCCGGTAGTGTCACACCACAAATAACTAGACTGCACTGCACCAAAAGCCTCCCTGGAAAGCCTATCTTCTTTCCCAAAGTTAACAAGAGTTTAGAGGAAAAACAAACGGCGCAAATGGAAATTATTTTGGAGACATTGGAAATACTGAGAAATTAGGACCAAGAGTAAAATAGTATTAAACATTCATGCTGGTAGATAAAAGAGTAGTCCCGAAAATAGTCTACTTTATAAAGTCTACTCTTTTTTTCTTGACCTGAATCAAGAGTAGGGCTAGGACAAAGTAATCCAAGAATTTGATGCGGGAGGGAATCAAGGAATTTCAACTTTTTGTATCCGTCAACTCACTTTTCTTGTTCGTTTTCAGACGACATTTTCCCCTCTTCTTGGTTACACGAGGCGTTCATCTATCTTGCATTTATTATGTTGCAAACGGAGTTTGTAACATATTGCGATCACGTATGTAAAGAATTTACAAAGAACCTACCGTTTGCAACATGGATAAAGAATTTATCGTTTTTATTTTCTTCAATTTGACTGATGTACGATTCTATGCAAACATTCAGTAAAAACTTTTACTCTCCTTTAGATTTTCACCTACGAGCGGCCAAGTGAATTCAATGATGCGAGCGTAGTTTTTTAGTAGCGCGGGAGCAATAAGCAATCTCACATGAAGTCTGCTGTTGAATTCATAACTGACTACTATTACATAATATGTAAACTTACGTGGCATGCATGTCTACGAACGTGAACAGCGTAGAGTTCTAGGCTTTTCATGTCTCCAATTGTCGGAAAATGTACTTACTTTTATGGATATGAATTGTGAAGATTTATAATGTTACATAAGAATGTCCATTGCTTCGGCTCCAAAATGCTAATATCGTACATTTAGAATAACATAAACATCACAAGTTTTTTCTTGTAAAGCGTGTTTACGTATCACTATTATTCCCCAGTTTTTACAATATCTAGTATGATATACCGTTCAAACAAAAGGTCCAGAAAGAGAGACGAGGTTGATTTAGAATGGTACACTTGACTCCACTTCCGAAAAAAAGGAAGAATGGCACCTTGTCCTTTTTTTGTTGTTCTTTTCCATACAACTTTGTGTACATTGCGTTACTTCAAACTTCCTTCCGTCGCTAGGCTAGACAAATGGAAAGTGAAATACATCGTTTTGGACTTTATATGACAATATGAAATACCAGAGGCAGAGAGTGATAATGTGGATTTCAAAATTGGTTGATTATATTTAATATAGAAATAGATATTTACATTCAGGAAGTATAGCTCTCAAGTTGGATTAGTTAGTCAGAATCTGCTTATTTTCTACCCATAGAACTTGTCGTTAGAAGAGCCCATTAGTATTTATTTCTCTGGAATTAATCTTCCAACAAAGCCAGTGATGTAATGAAGGACGTATGAGTACAGTATTGACTCAAACCTAGCAATCTTCTTTCTACCCGTTTAGGAAATGAAAGAGCCCACTTGTTTGCTTGACCTCATCCAATCTCTTTTGGAAGTTTCTCCACCAGAAAATAAACTTTCTTTCTTCTTTTATCATAACAAATTTGAAGAGTCTAGTAGCAAACGCAGAAAAACTTTGCTATAGGACTTTATTACTCCGGAAAACTTTGATTATGATTATTATTACAAGCGTTAGCCAACCCAACAACTGGTTTTTCCGGAGAATAAAAATCCCCCGTTGAAAAAGCCTTTATACCTGCAGCCATTCAGAAGTAAAAAGAAACTTTTATAGTTTTTTCCCCAAACTTATTGCTGGACCAAGCAGCATGAGAAAGTTCTTTCTTGGATAAAATAATCCAACGTTGCCAATGTCCCAAAATAATCATCATGATATTCTAAAGATTCCAGCGCCTCGAGGAAGATTACTTTGCCATCTCGGTATCTATAAATGACAGAGAACATTTTCACTACCCCTTTTTATTGAAAAAATAACAGATTTATTTTAATGAAAGTAATAATTATTGCACAGATCATCTTTCTGTAAAGGTTTATGTATAACTTGTAACTGAAGATTAAGATATCATAATAATTAACACATTTTTGATGTAATATAAATAGATTCCTATCTTTAAAAAAATCTTCTAGGTCGTTTTCTGGTTCAGCCACTGTAAAAACAATTTCAGTAAGAATTTCTTCGAGGATATTAAGACAAAGATCGATAGAACTTATTATATGAATAACTTGTACCCGGGAAATATGTAGAAAAAAATTCTCCTTTTTAAATCCCAATTACTTTGTTAAATCAATCGAGACCGCAGATTTTTTCTCTTTCTCCGAGAAGCTCTACGCCAATCAGGCAAAGAGAAAAGATGTATCCTCTTAAATCATCGAACGTGCTTTATATCACGGAACAAGAAATAAAAAATATGGTCGTGGGCCTAAGAGAAAACTTTTTTGTTCGCGATTACGCAGGGCTTTTCTTTCTCTTCTTTGGAGGGAATTCTAAATTATGATGCTTTCATGTCGTAATACTTTCTTGGCTTGCTTCCACTCCACAGCAGAAATCTAATAATCTTGAAAAAGTCCTTTGGAATTCATACAACATTTTTCTCTTTCTTCTCTGTTGTTCTTTAGTATTCAGTCATTGTAGCTCTGCACACTAAAGGAAAAAACAGCGGCAGGGACGTCAACAGCCACAAAAAAAGATGTTTTGATACGATCAAAGACTTTTCTTTCCTATCGATACTGGAGTAGGTGGAAGAAAATGGGATTTATTCCTATAAATCGCATCTCTGAAATTGTCGTACGGAGAACAACGCACGGTATATTCCAGCGGACATGAGTTTCGTTGCATAATCATAATCTCAAACAATATAAAAAAGAAAATACCGATTGACGATGGATTCTTTTTCAGAAAAGATTTCTTTTTATCCACTAGCCAATTTCATCTCTTGAATATAAAGATGACATTGACTTTTTTCCTTCTGGACAAGAAACAACATATGACTTACTTTGTTCCTTCCCAGGAAATCAGATTGCTGAGTCAATCGAAACTTTATGTTTTTCTACTCCAGTCTTGCTTCATTTTCATAGTTATCACAATGTAATTGTATTTATGTATGAGAGTTGATGATTGCACATGGTTAACTTTTTATCAAGAGGGTTTTGGGGAAAAAGAAGATTGAAAGAGTCCATTTTTTATTCGACTTTGTTCTCTTAGAATAGCTCGTTTTGATACCAACATGAATTATAGAGACAATGACATCTTTGCCTATAGCCCATTTCTTACTTTTTTATGGCTACATTTACATGGAAAGAGGATTTACTTTCGCTGAAAGCAATACAAGAAAAATGGGAACGTTTATACTTATTTCTATTCTTTGTGGGTTTTGTGCCAATGCCAAGACTTTTAGCACATGATTACATTCTCTAAACTAGAATTTACACCTGTCATCGCCATAAAAATTACCAAAGTGGTGAGAGTTCCAGACACTTTTCTCGCGTAAACTTGTTTCTTTACCGGTGACATCAAAACGGTATTTGCAATTCTGATTTTTTTTACAAGGAAACTACACATTGCTTGTTACGAAAAATTACGGGAGTATTTGCTGGTCTTTGTTACTTAAATTATTTGGCAAGAAACTGCAATCACACGGCATGCATTGGTAAAAGATGAGCCACTAAACAGGTTCTCTAAGTAATGGCAGTAATTTCGACTTAATGAGCTTTTCCGTTTTTGAAGTACAGGCCTGACCATGTCTCTAATATACGCTAATAATATTTTCAGCGCTAATGTTCTACTCAAAACCTGTATGAAACTCATCAGTCTCACTGATGAACTGCACATATTACTACTCACGTTGTTTCAACCTTACCTTTGTTCACCACTACTTCACAGCCTGTTGAGAAAAAAAGGAGTGAAAATCAAAAGCAATGTTATAACTTTACGATGCTATATACTATCATCCCTACTTGAGTATATTCATTCATAATAAAATTTTAATTTTCGCTGTTTATTTCAATTTGCTCAAGATTTACTGAATCAAAATATACTTTAATATCCCAAAACGACAAAAAATTACGCGCATTAACATGCACCGTTGTCTCACGTCTTTTGGGATAAAATGAACGTGAGTCGACCTCTCAAATTATTATAGTATGTTGGAACGTCCTAGGAACAATGCCGTAAAGATGGCCCACGTTCTTCCCTTCATTCACTCGGTCAGCATAAAATAGGGTGTATGTGAGATGAAGATGAATCCTTAAAACAAGTCATACTCTTGTCTCTAGTGCCAACCTACTTTGGCATTCTACGGCAATAAAAAATGCCAAAAGTGAAATGAGGAAGCTATTAAACATACTCCCGCATTATTATTATTGCCATTATTACAATTGCAACTTTATCATACAAAGGGGGACAATATGGTACAGGAAAAGTATTCCACTTCGCTTGAGAGACGCTATAAGCTCGGCTTTACCAAGATACTTAAAATTCTCAAGTAACATTTATTAAAACTTGGCCAAACACGAGGGAGTAGAAAAGAGTACAGATTTTTCTTCTCATAAGAAGTTTTTAAGAAATGTAAAAAAGATGAGTCAAAGCTCACCAAGTTTCCATCC
This sequence comes from Lepidocyrtinus dapeste, assembly GCA_036850885.1. Classification (NCBI taxonomy): domain Eukaryota; kingdom Metazoa; phylum Arthropoda; class Collembola; order Entomobryomorpha; family Entomobryidae; genus Lepidocyrtinus; species Lepidocyrtinus dapeste. The sequence continues at coordinate 14,001 of JAANSQ010001212.1, forward strand.
ATAAAGTGCAGCATATTATCGTAATGCTTGGTTTTGCACATCTTTCGAGATATTGTCATCATAGACACGGTTAGGTATCTTCTTCCCTCGTCTGAGCAGAGACTATGTGCATGCAAAATGTTAAATTCAAAAGTCGATCAAGCGATAGAATGTCGCCGGAAAGGGCAAGATGCTTCGTATGTATGTGTCAAGGAAATCTAATGCTTACGTAAGAATCTACCTTTAAATTTGATATACAATACGGGCTAGCAAGTAAGCATCATATTTCAGAAACCAAACGCAAAAAAGACCTGAAAGCGATTCGTCTTCTCCTCTCCGAAACTTTTTGACTTATCAACAATAACATCGTCATCATTCATCCATTCTTTCATTCCATCCATTTTTTGGGCAGGAGAATTGATGCCAGGAGAAATTGAAAAATTCTTTGCCTACTACACATTCCACTTCATGTCATATTCTAACCATTCTCTTTGGCAAATCCATGTAGATTAGGAAAGTTCTCCGTAGTCAAATTGCTTCTTTGTCTGTCAGAAGGGTGGAAAAGGTATCAAATGAAAAATACGTGAAATGCCAGAATGGACGTATCGTTCAAACTAATCTATTATCCAGCCTATAATTTTCTTGCTTCGCTTCTCTGGCATACAATAAAGTATTTTACTCCTTTTCAAAAGAAGACGTTTTCGAAGACTATGCGTTGGATCTATGAAGATAGCAATGATATAAAAATGAGAATTCCAACAAGAGAAACAACATATGCTTGCGTTATACTGTTTTTGCAACTTGTTCTAGTATGTACTTAATAACCCTCTTCCTTGATGAAAAACTCGAACATCTCGTCTGTTTCTTCCTTTTTTGGATCAACTTCCAGCAAAAATGAAGCAAGTTAAGTTTTTTCTTCAGTTTCGTCAAAGGTGGTTAAAACCTTGGCTAGCTCTCATGTAGGTAAATTGATTAACTCGAGTTGGTTTAGAGGGGGAAAATTTTGTCAGGGGCCGAATCAGCAACCCCAAACCTTGAAGAAGACACAACTTTCTGTTCGCTTAACCCTATTATTCAGATTCAGGGCAAGGAAAACGCAACCAAACATGATTTCTTTGGCAAACCTAGAGAAAAAAAGTTTTATTCCGGACGACACCAAAGAAACCCGGGAATTGAAACTTTTTATCCGCATATTTTTGTGTAGAGTATTTATGGCTTAAGGGAATGGAAAAAGTAAAAAAAAGGCTTCATTTCGTCTACTTTTCTTTATTCGTAAAACGTCACTGAAGTGAAAAAGGAGAAGCAAGAGGGTAGCAAAACTTGCCTACATTTTAAACAAAAAAGTTTTAACTCTTTTTCTTTTGAGTGAGCATCCCATTGTTCTCCTTTTTCTTCCATAAAGTCTCTAAAGACTCTAGAGGAGGAGAACATAAAGGACGATATTTGTTTATGAAGAAATATCTCTCACATTGTGAGTAATAAGCATAAGTACTCCAAACAAAAGGAAGAAGAAACCTAAACCCTGGCTGTTTTTCTATTCATAGGAAAGGGACAAGGAAATAGTAGCAGATGAGTAGCACGTGTGAGCCATCATGATGATGATCATCAACCCGACTTCCCATCTACTTGCCTCCTCTAAACTTCACCTCACTTCTCAAGTCAAGCTTCTGTTTGGCACTCATTCCTTCCGCCCGTCTCAATTCTCCGATTTGTCATTCAAGGAGAACGAACCAAGATGTCAGTTGTTTTTACTCCTCTTTTTAGTTCCGTTTTTACATACCCCATTCCCATTGTCCTTTGTCTGAAGGGTTTAAGTGGACTAAAAGGAACGTACATTTCCCCATAGACAGTTTTAACATCTTGCTGTGTTCCTGCGAAACGAGGCAAGAAGCAAATATATGATTTACTTAACTTAATAAGCAACATAAAAAAGGTAACCGAACAAGTAGCAAGCAGGCACTACATAAAAAAATGTCTCGTGCCAAAAAATTCTTTCCAAACACGTCAAGTTTATTTCATGTTGAGAACCTCTGATCCTTATTTCCTTCTGTATTTCTGGCTAAAGGAGATACAATTTAGTCATCACTTACCTACTCACAGAACAAAAGCACTTTGTAACAAAGACACCATGGACAACATGA
>JAANSQ010001213.1:0-16112 GCA_036850885.1 Lepidocyrtinus dapeste
GCTCAACTTTCAAAACACATTTATGTCTAGTATCTTAATTTTATCTGCATCTTTGGGGCACCCACCGATTTTTGAAAGCTTGACAAGTTTACGGCGTATTAAATAGCCTTTCATTCACCCCTCCTACTTACGATTGGCGAGTTTAAAGGATTTACATACGACATTTTAACGCTTGTTAGCACTTGTCTTTTGTGGTCTTTCTTCTTGTGAAATCGGAATGCCAAGGCGAAAGGCAAGGTGATTGGCAAAAGCATATGTGCGTTATGATGACTTTGTAAAGAAAATAACGGTAATAAAAAGTGCTAGTGATTTTCATACGTGTAAATTACTTTGACAAGGGAGAAAAAGACTAGAAACATTTGAAAGTTTTATCACTCAAGTAAATCGTACGAAACCACCATAACTTATTACTCTGCATATTATATAGTTCAACAACTTTACCTTTTCACAAATCATGTGAATAGTACCATAATTTCCCTAAAACGTTTAAATTTGATGAGTCTAGTGAGGAAAATCTTAAGATTTATTTCTCTTGCCTTTTACAGATTTCAAATCTGTAAATAATTGCATGGATCCGGTAACAAAGTTTAAAGTTTCTTTTCATATTCATCCCACCATTATGATTAGCCTATTTAGATAGTTGATTGAATCTCTTTGATAGACGCTGTCAAGACGGAAAAGGCTACATAATTTAGCAAGTTTACGTATTCCTCACCCCCTCCCTAAAATAGACCATAAAGTAGGCATAATGAAATTCAAAACGTACAGATCGCCTGACACCTGGTTATCACGTTTCTTAAAAATTTCCTCCCTATTTCCCATAAAAGTTTTTAAAAAAAGTGGGGTTGACCCAGCAGAATATATTGAAACTTTGTGTTCTATATAGTCTTTAATTAGATGAGTAAATTTTTATTTATGAACGCATATCAAATGATGATTACGACCGAAATCCAACAAGGAACTATGAACTATATGATCTTCTGATGCGGTACGGATGTAAATGTAAAACACGATGTAATTTGCAGTGTGAGGTACGCGTGTTTATCAAAATAAGTTTTTTTTAGGGAAATATGGCACAAGTGGCACTATCATATACCCTAATTTATGCGCATACATTAACAGTTTTGCACACTGCGCGCCAGACAAGATTACAGAGTCCATGGGGAGAGTATAAGATAAATTTTGGTAAATGCGGACAGGTCTTACGAAGAAGGTAGATATTATTTATATTAACTATATTACATAACCTTTGTCTACAAGTGTTCACCAGCATTTCACGAAATGATCAATTTGGCCCCGTTAATAAAACACTTGATTGTTATTATATGGTGCATGCTGCCTTTTTCAATTTTGGCGCATTATGTCACACACGTGATCATTACGAAGAAGACTAAAATATGAAAGATTTAGAACAAAAAGCGCGAAAATGTTATATTTTTTTGAAGCTGAAAATCCTCATTCAAGAAACCAGGTAGATGGTAAATTCGTTTTGTATTTTTTGTTCTTTTCGTTTTCAGGGGACGTAAACAAAAGCATGTTTGCTTTCATATTTGCTCAAATCTACCTCGTATGGTCTATGGTAGAGTTACCAGTGTTTGTGTAAAGCTGTAACAGCTACTGTGTTACAAAAACTGCTGGTTTGAATGGCTATCTTGATCACGAAGATGATAATCATGTAAATTCGCAAATTTTGACGAGGAGTGAGCGTAGTAATAAGGATACAAATATGGGTCTGTCTAGTAGCAAAATGCACTTATAAACAGGAAAGCAGATAATATTTCTGAAAGGAGTGTTGTTATTATTACGAATGTTAAAGCAGAATCTTTCGAGAAGGAATGTACAAGTCAAAAAAAAATTTGCTTCGTATTGCATTATTGATTCTCTGCCAGGCTCTGCCTGAAAGGAAACAAACACAAGAGCCCTTTGAGTATTCGAGTATCTCTGCATTTATGCGGTACCTGGGAAAAGTGAAAGTATTTTCTTTTTAAATAATTCAATCCAATTTTATGTAAGCAAAATGTATATCTTAAATGGTTAATGACTTTCATGAAACAATGTACATAGTTCATGGTATACTCCTGGGGAGATAATACCGTTGAGATAGTGTGTAGTGACCACAGATATTTTTCAATTAGTCGAACAACCCCTATCCTGAATGTTATTATTATAGGATGGATTCATTTAATTTAGATGGATTTTTTACTTCCATAATTTCCGCGTTCATTAAATACATGGTATGGTCCTTTACGTCGTAGTAAATCACGTTGTGCATCAAACTATTTTTAATTTGACTATCTCATGATTATGTATACTTGACTAATGGTACGAAAAAGAGATACAGTTCAAGCGTAGGTGCATCCCTATTAAGTATGATTGCATCATCATATTTTTCGAAAAGACTTTTCTTGGCAAGGTGCATTCATTTACCCTGTCCTCTTTAAAGATTTTCGTTAGCTTAGATGCGCTGTGTGGTATAGCACGTTGCGATAGAATACTATAGAATGTGCGTAACAAGCAGGTTTTACGATTAAATTTGTTGATTTATTCATGAGACTTAGTTGGTAGTTGATTTTGATGTGTACCGATTGAGTGCCTTGTCATCAAAACTAAAAAGGTTAACAATGAACACTTCTGATGTAATGTAGCAAAACACGCTAGTCCAAGTGTTACCAACCAATCAAAAAAATATAACTGCAATAATGAGCAAACGAGTTGGAAAAAATACAGCATGATGTTAGCACATTGCCTTTGAGTTGTTTGGTTTGGGCAAGCAGGGGTAAAAAATGAAGGAAGAAGGATTGATTATTTATTGTTGTGTAAAATGGATTGTGTTGGCTGGTTAAACTGATTACATAAACGGTTCCTTTGTAATGGGAAGCAGTCGTCAATGTGTTAGTCGATGGAGTACACTACCGGCAACACTGACTAATTGTAAATGTGAATGTGTGTCGGACAATGAGTTATTTTTTACTTTTATTTTTTTGGGAAACGTTCTTTTATTTACAGCAGGCAGTAGTGTTGCAATCTATTTGTCCCGAGTAGAATCGTGTTTGCAATGCATCAACAATGAGCGTTCTAGTACCGCTTCGCATTAATCATTCAAACTCGGACCAGCTCTCCCGTGGCTATTGATAAGGAAACTGAATTGAATGATGACTTCTTGAATTGATATTGATAGGTAAAGTGGTGATGATCACTATCAACCGTGCGCATAGCTTTTTGTGAAGAGGATGCCCATCCGTGGTGATGACGCTTGAGCCCAGTAGCTCGAATGATGGGTGTAGCACAATACCCACTGAAATCATTCTTGATAAATTATTGAATCAAGAGGAGTGTACACACGTGATTTTCTTTGTTCAATTGAACCATCTAGGAGATGATGGGCAATGTAATAGATAATCATTTAAAATGATTCCATTGTTCAAAAGACTTAAAAAGTCTAGAGTGTCTTGCCGGTTGAAGCAATACTAGTAAATGGTGTCCTTAGGTGTTTACGTAGTTACTGAAAAAAATTTTCTTGTAGAAAATAGGTCCCTTCTCCATGAAATGAGAACGTGCTTTAAGCACTCCCATTGTTAATCTTTTTCATTAAGACCACATGAGAATGAACCACAAGTGTAGGTTATTGCAACAGCATTTGCTAGAAAATCACTCATCATTGCTTTTTTATGTAAGCTATAAACTAACAATAACTCATTGTTAAAGCTTCTTCTCCTCCTTCTTCAAAAAGTAGCAAAAGGATTTTTCTCTTGAGCTTGAGTCTTCTTATGTGGTTGCCGAACACAGTTTAAAATTAAAAAGATAGTTTGATAGGTTAGTGCAGACAGGTCTTAAAGCGTTTGGCTTAGGAAGCCTAGATTTTTTTTCTCAAGTGTGAAAAAAAAAGTTTACGTTTTCGTAATCCAATTTCATTCATAGTCATTTATGTACACTTCAATAATGATTATTTTTTACTGTATACCAGAGCTGATTTTTACTGACCACATCTTATTGTACCCAACTGTCTGGGTAAAATGACAGGTTTGCAGGGAATGATGTAACGTAGAGAAAATTACTATGGTGACTTTGATTTTGAGTGGTTCTCAGAAAAAATATATAATTTTTAACTGGCTAAGGGTGTCATTATTATTTGGTCTAGGGGACATGTCCAACATTAATATAATGATTTGCATTCTGCACAATGAAATGTCCTTCTAACACAAAGAGTTTAGCCAACCCAAATTAGTTTGAGTTCGGCAAATTCAAATCATGAGAATCGTGATGGTCCATCAATTTGTCAAATATTTGTTAAACAAACGTAATTTCAAAATAGTGTAGAAACTTGTGCCATGCTGTTTCTCAACGATGAACTAAACACTGAACTAAATTTTAAAACGTCAAAAAAAATTGCTGTTAGTCTGGTCGTGAAGACATACCCTTTTAAATTTTGCGTAGTCTGTTCAAAGAAGAAAAATGCGAGTACCCCAAACGAAAATAGATTTCACCATGTTCTCGCCTCAGATGAGAGTGATTATGACTGCATTTATAAAACAAAAAGTGATTACTATTCTACTCTATCGTTTTGTGTCACTCTCAAAGCGTATATGCGGAGAAACAAAGGGGCAGCGTAGATTTCACGATCAAATCTGACGTGATCCGTACCTTTTCTTGAAGGCTGATTCAAAGATAATGTGAAAAGATTTTATTCAAATCAATCATCAATTGGAAAGATTTGCAATTTGTCCATACAGAGAATATATTTTGATGGGTCTCATGAGCCGAAGGAAGAAATTAAAATTTTTTGAGGAGATTGATGATACCCATTATGTAAACGTCGACTGGATTCCCAAAAATAATTTATGATGTGCTTAATCATTCAAATGGATAGAGTTGGTTTGATAGTTGAATGCGTTCATTTACACGAGAGCTAAAACGTGATAATTTTTTCGATGTTTTAACCGCACAGAGACAAGTTTTAAAATTGATTTCTTACGCTTTTTATTACTTTGCTAATAGATACTAGCATCCGTGTCGGTGCTAGTCTTCGCAGAGTCTCCAACAGGCTACTCCCACCGAAGCTCAAGTTCTGAGCTGAACTTTCAATCAGTGCCATCCGTTGCTCAAATTCACATTGCCCCATCGGCTTCGCCTAGGTCTTTGTCAGTGTCTTCTTCACACTCTTCATCTGGAGGGTTGACAGCCAGTGCAACGGCCCCAATGGCCCGTTATGCGGTACCATCTTCGTCTATTTCTTCGTCAGCTAGCACCGGACCCTCATCATCCCAACATTTACATCACCACCATCAACCAGCCACTGCTTACAGTTCACCCCAAGCTGTGTATGCAGCAGCGCCCGCGACAGCCCAGTCACAACCCACTGCTTATGCAGCACCAACTACCCAACATGCCTCTTATGCCACAGCTTATAGTACTCAACAGGCTGCTGCATCAGCCCCAGAACTCCAAACCTTTGCCTATCCCCAAGTTCATATTCAAACGCAACCACAGTATGCCGCTGCTCCAACTCAAGTTCAATCTTCTTCCCATCAACAGCAACAATACTCCCTCCCTCCACAACAAGTTCAAGTGAACTATGGCGCTCCACCTCCACTTCCTGCTGGGGCCTCTTATGGGCCACCTCCAGTAGTAACAGGTGCTGGACCTGATCATAATATTGAATATCGTGTGGTTTATGTTAAAGGTCCTAATATTCAAAGTTAACTTATTTATTACGTCTTGCACGAACCGAGTGTAATTTATTTATTCGAAATCATGCATTACATGTTTTTGTTGTAGGTCCAAAGGGTCCAAGTCCTGACGTAGTTTTGCCACCTCCACCACCTAAGCAAAAGACAATCGTTTACATCTTGATTCCCAGGGTAAAGTCTCAGTTTTATAAAAAATACTTCCTTTGTTCATTTTAAAATTACAGATTCATCATTTGTCATTTAAACTAATTGTATAGATTGAGAAACCCGACCCAGTTATCATTCAGCCCCCTCCAAGCACACCACCATCAAAGCCTGAGGTTTGAACATTACCATTATCTCATAATTTTCAGTAAATTCAGTAAAAACTTAAATTAAATTTAATTTCTTCATAGGTTTACTTCATCCGGTACAAGGCAAAGAAAAATAAGAATGCCCAATCTCCATCCTCTGAATATGGCTCTGCTTCAGCTCCTAAGCCTGTCGTAGTTGAAGCTTCGAATAGAAAGCGATCAACAGATGCTGTTAGCCCCACCACCACTAGACCTACCACTACTGCAAACTCTGCAACGACCACTGACTCTGCTACATACCCTACTGTAGCTTACGGAGAAAGGGTCCGAAAGCAATAGAAATCATAGATCGTGTCACAAAATTTGCATTGTTTTCCAAAATACTTTTATTGTTGATCTTACTTAAATCCCAAACCAAGGTCAAGTGATTTTGCCTGTAAAGAAAGAATGATATCCAAGTTTAAGGATGAAAAATATTGTATTTATGTTTGCCAAAGCTTCCCGAAAGTTTTCATTCTTTTACTGAATGATTGAGCCAAAAAATATAATTGCATGCATGATTATTTTCATCTTACATTTTATATTTTAATGAATCATTTCTTCTTTTCATGTTTGAGTATATTTTACGAGAAAGTGTTAAAACTTTCTAGGTATTGTACATACCTTTGAAACTAGTCTACACCCCAGTTAAACTTTACAGAATCATAGATTACCTAATCGAACGATCAGGTCCAAATTAGTAATATTTCCCTGTATAATTTTTTTTCAAAATTATAGTGTAAATTTTTCAAAATTATTTTTGTTTTGGGGATTTTCGTGTATAAGTTGAGTATCTTTTTTCTACTGAATTCCTGCGAGTGAATGTACCAGTTGCCATTATAAAATAATGTATCGATATTATGCGGAGGTGACATGAAAAATATATGTTTTGTGTTAAAATTACTTGTTAACAAATTAGAGGTTTTTATTATGATAACTGCTTATTATGTAATTGTACAAAAACATGTACTCTAGATGTACGAGGAGCAATAAATAAACGATTTTTACATCAAATATTCCTCCTTGCATATAACTATATTTTTATTCAACATTACAAGCCATCGTTTATGCTAATACATTTCGATACAGTGCAACGGAACCTATTTTAAAATCATTATATTTTTTAATGTTTGATGAAATGCAAAACTTGCATGAGGAACGGCAGTAACGTCATGATGAAATTGACTGTGCAAAATTTTCACAATGGGCCTTCAAAAAAGCTTGAAATATATTTTTACATTAAAAATCATTGTGATTCCGTTTATCATTACTCATTTGCTCAAACGAACTGAAAAGACAATGAAAATTTCATGTACATTATTATTCCGTAATGAAAAATATAATGAGACACTTGCATAGAACAAAGAAGTGGTTTTGATCCCATTAGCTGTGTGCAGCCCTAGTGGCATACTGCTCACAAGATATAAAAGAAAGAGTAGTTTTTTACGTGTTCTTCAATTTCTCCGATTTAGTTCTGGGTTTAGTTGCTCACGAAGTGGATGAGCTATTCATCTGCCAGTATTGTATCCTTTTGTCAGAGAGAACATGCTACACATTTAAAGAAACCGAATATTGCTCCCATTATTTTGAAAAAGAAAGTGTAGTACTTTTTTTGCCCATTCACTCATATATCTTAAATTTTTACGAGATTATTAGGGCTATAAAGAATCGATATTATAGAAGACAAACTTCTTTTTTAGACTTGACAGAAGAATTTTTTTTTTCATTTCCGCTTCAGACTTTATGCGCCTGCTTAATGGAAAAACTTTAGAGATTAATCTTGATTTGTCATCTTGGATCCGCAGTTTTCATAAGATTTGGTGATTAGGGGACGTGATCTTCTAGGAGATTATTAGGTATGACGTTTTTGCACTTTGAGCGTCTTATCAATGAAGGTTTGTCTTTTGTAGGTACCTCACTCTCCAATCCTATTTGAGAGCCTACCTGTCACGAGAGCTTACTGCACGACCTCCATCATAGCTTAGTTCAGATATTTTCATCAATCCTACATATTTATTGCGTGAATATGCTTTTATGAAGGTAAATTATTTATTAAAGGCTTAGCACAATGCATGAACTTTTTTTTCGTGAACTTTACTCTAAAGTGATTTTTCATGAAGTGAAAATATCACGCTAGTGCTAGTTGCCTAATTTGACCTATTTATTAAAGGCTTAACACAATGCATGAACTTTTTTTCGTGAACTTTACTCTAAAGTGATTTTTCATGAAGTGAAAATATCATGCTAGTGCTAGTTGCCTAGTTTGACCTTTCCCTAAAAAAATGTACAGATCAACCTGTGATGATGATGAATTGAAGTAAAGCTTGGAGAGGTTTACGGGGTAATTTGTTACTATAAGGGAATGCCCGTAGTTATTCATACTATATCCATATGTAATATCTAGAGTTAAATGTTAAGTACTTCTGAAGATATCCAGCTCTTAGTGAGTGTTACTCTCATTTAACTAATGCTCAGAAGTCACTTAAAAATATCTTAAATGTAGTTAACATATCATTTAAAAATTATTTGAAAATGTTATGAATATGCTTAGAATGCAAACGTTTAAAAGGGTTAATGTAATTTAGCAAGTGCCACTCCAAAACCACCCCATTGCTTCACAGTTTGACCATTTGACCAAAAAATGTAGAAAAGTGAAGATGTCCCTTTATTGTCTAATTGTTAACGTATCATTATGATAGACCGACAAGGTACAATGGTGATGTATTCATCAAGAGGTGAGTATTGCGAAATATTGTAAAAAATCACGATTTTCTTCAACTAATGTCCTCTCCTTTCGATTGTCAAGTCATGAACTAATTACTTGTAATAGATTAGTTTTTTTGCGTAAACAATGCAGTAACCGACACCTGCCTACTAGTTTAAACGTGACAAGACAAAAAAGACAAGTTTTTGTCGAGAGTTGTTCCAAAAAGTTTATTATAAAAAGGTTGCTTTTAAAAGTCTTATCAGCAAATAACTCATTAAGCGAGGATGGAAAGCTACAAGACTCATCAATTTTAGAGAGCATTGGTCACTTATCGCTCATGACGACGCTTCTCTGTAATTTAGCGAGTTCTTAAAATGTTCCTGCCTTTGGTAGAAAGGTAGACAGTAATGAGTGAGTCATAGGTAAGGCTTAAACTACTATGACAACTCGGAATGATCTTGACATCGAAAATTTTTGCAATTACCTTAACGCCAAAGTTTTGCCTTGAACAAATCTTGTGAGACTCAGTACGTATGATCTGTGAAATATCTATTACTACTGTAACTTTCATGCGTAATATGACACTTAATTTATAGTAATCGCTCGATTTACATTTACTGCCTCAAGTTCAATAAGGTAACTCGATATCGTCATTTATGGCTAGCTACTCTGCTATGCCACTCGGAACAACTTTAAAAAGATAATTAATTAATCTCAAACATTCCTTTAACGATCATGCACAATGTATGTATTTTTCATTTTAGACTTCCAAAACTGAACTATAAATAATTTAAATATTGTAATAGAGACACATTATAATGCACATAAATAAAGCAAAATAGGTCAATGGTTTGGATTTTCAGATTTAAAAAATCTATCTGCTGGTGGATAACAGTTCCATTTATCAATTCAAGCGTTTTGCTTATAGATTCATAGATTTTTTCTTTACCTTCACTGCCATTCTGCATAAGTACGTAAACTGATGCAGTAAGCATGCGGCGATGAGCGTCCAACAATGCGCGATTTAATTTATTCCGATAAAAGCAAATGAAATGAACCAACGTACAATCTTTCGCTAATAGAATCAGATTATTTATTACAGCTCTTTGCGAACTTTTGTCACTGAATTACAAAAAAGAATTCAATTTATGCGAAAGATGATACGTCAAGTGAGTGATTGCAATAGTGTATGAGTTAAGGGGACCGATAGAAAGAGAATGTCACCGCATCAATAAGCAATATCAAAACAAGCTACAATTTAAAAACACATTTTTATGAAATATCATGTAACTTTTCATTTCGTCTTGCCTTCCACTGACGAAACTAGATTTTATCGTTAAAAAATACATACTTTATGTCACGAGCATACCTACTTAATTGCCTGAACCTACTTAATTTTTAATTTGATAAATTGCGCTCAAAGTTTACGCATCTACGATCTTACATGTAGGAAGATAGAAAATGAAGTGGATTGCTTCGTTGACGCCAAATGCAATTCAAGAAATTAGAATAGCATAATCACGACAGTTAGAGGAGTAGCTCAGGTAATAGTTACCTAGTCATTTGAGTTCACCTGTTTTTAGGGACGGCAAGTTACATTTATGAAAGAGATAAAAAGCACATTTTTTCAAAATATGCCAATACACTTACATAATCACACAGGATTTTCCGGTTTCCTTTTAGACTGACGTGAGATGAGTAACCACTGATTGCAAACAAGTTATTTTTCTTGCTGATGCACTTTTGTTAAAATATGTCTTGAAAAAAAACATTCATCTAGATCTTTAAATATATTATGTTAGGGTGAGGTTAGCCTATTGATTTTATACTTTAAAAAGACAAGATGAGTTCTTCATTTCCTTCCGCCCATCCGTGTAACGTGCGTAATTAAAGAAAAAAAACAATAACGTAAATTGCAAAAAAATAATGTGCACATCATATCACGTTTGAATTGGAATTGATGCATCTCGTGTAGGTACCTAGTTTCGGAAGAGTTTTCAAAATAAATCAATATATAGCTTCGCCCAAATGCCAACACGAAATCAACCGGGCTATTATATCATCGATGAGTAAACGCCACTTGTTCTAGTTATTTTTTTTGGCTTCATATGCATATCAACTTGTTTTCGTAGGTAGCTTATGTTATGATCAGGATCACTGTTTAAAAAAGTTTTCATGTCCTTCCCATTTAATAAAAAATATGGTGGAGGAAAAAATGTAGGATTTTATTATGCATGACTATCAACGTTTTTGAATCTGGCCATTTCCTTCCTGCAAAAATGCAATAAGCATTGCCAAAGTCCTTCCTGTCATTGCATTTTTTTCTGTGTGGTTGACGCCTCGTGGCCTAAGCGCACACCCCGAGCAATCGGAAAAATAAAGTCATTGTGTAATCTCGTGCAAACAGTAGTTGGTCGGTTGGTGGAGTGTTTCAAGAGTCGAATATTTTTTTTTGATTAGTGGATCAGTAAGTTCCCAAAATGATTCCAGTTTTTGTGGTAAGTTTCTAGATTTCTTGTGACGTTTTCAAAAATAATTTTAAAATGTTGGTTACTTTTCTCGTGTTAACCTTGTAGGGTTTTACTTGCAAAAGTGATTTATTAATTCATTTTGTGACAGGCTCTAGCATCATGTTTGGTGCTATGTGCCGCTCAACTCCAGGTAACACCTCAGCAAGTAACGTACCTCCAGAATCTGGAAGCAGCTCCTTTATCCTCTATGCCCAACTCACAAAGTTTAATGACCCACACAGCTCATTCTATTCTGCGTCAGGGTCATGGGACACCTTTGCAACCAGGCATTTTAGGAGGACTACCTGTACTTGTTAGTGAAACCGCACAGAATGTTCTGGACCAGGAAAGTAAAATTGTGGGGTATAATGTTTCGCCAGAGTTATCCGCTCATTATTTGCAGCAACAGCAACAGGTACAATCTGCTTTACTGGAAGGACAGCGACAGGTTCAGCAAAACCAGGGAGTTGTAGCAGCGCCCCAATCTCAAGCAATTTACCAAGCTCAAGAGCAACCCCAGATTCCAGCTTTGGAACAAAATCCTGGTCATCAAGTTTTGGGGGGGGAGCAATCCCAACTCCAACAAGCTCAGCTTGTAGCGGCTTCACCTCATTTGTTACATGTTTATCAACCAAATCCTCCTCAGCAAGTTTTGCTAACCTCAGGTCACACCACCGCAGCTTCCAATCCTGAGCAGGTTCAAGCTCAACAAGCCCAAGAAAACAGTGATAATCTCGCTGGACAAGTGGTATATAGACAGTATCCAGCTGTGGAGCTAACAAACACTCCATCAGAGATTCCTGCTCAGCAACAAGTTCAGAATTTGCCAACGGAGAATGCAGCATCTGCGCCTCAAATAATATATCATCAGGTACCTGTTGACGCTTCGAATGTGGGTAACTTGATACAGCCTCAGGAGCAAGAAGGACAGGCTGAAAAAACAGCTGCCTCATTTCCAATCTCGTATCACACTTTGAGTCACCAGTTTCCTCCAGGACAAGTTCCACAGTTTCAACCTCAGCAGCCAGTGCAAATCGAACAGTTTCAACCTCAACAGCCAATGCAAATCGAACAGTTTCAACCTCAGCAACTAGGTCAAATTCAGCAGTTCCAAACGCAGCCACAGATACCCTTGTTTCATTATATCCCAAATCAACAAGTTTCTAACGTTGAGCAACAGGTAAACGAGGTTCATCCACAGGTCGAACTTCAAAATTTACAATTTCTAACTCCTGAAGTCCATCACCAAAATCTGCTGATCCAAGCCCCACAACTAATTCCCATTACCCAGGCAGATGCCATTCAAGGTAAAAAAATGTTATCTTTTAAAAAATTTGACAACTAGTATTGGTACAACTATACATGTATTGTGATTCTTAATTCTGAAGTAGAACGCGAGCGCAGACCACAACCTCAGTCAATTGATATTCCAGTGATTTCCGGCCGACCCAGAAATGAAGAAGCATTATTGTCTTTTGGATTCTCCAAAAATCAGTTTAAATCTGACAATAAACAATCTACTAAGACTTCTCCTCAATCTGAAAGGTCGCGTCCCCAATCAAAGTCCAGAGATTCATCATCCCGCAACTCGGGTCTGGAAATTTCCAGGATTCCACTTAGAAAAGTGAATCAAAATGCAAGGCAAAATGAAGACATAGCTTACATGAGACCACCTCAACCTTACTTGCGAGATTCTTCAGAACGACAACGTTATGAAAATAATGATGGATACTCCAATCCTAATAACCAACCTCCAACTAATTATGGACCACCTCCGGACAGGTTTCCATCACAGGGAGGAAACCAACAAAACCGACCTTTCATCCCAACTACGACCCCATCTCCATTCGATTTCCCCCCTCAAAATGATAGACGCTATCGAAATTCCTTCACTGAGATCTGCTGAAAATGGAAGAGATAGACCGCGGGGTCCTCAAAGCCTTTCGCTAGAATCTTTTGTACGCACACAACTGCATCAAGATAACGACAGACCTTTGGGATACAGTGACCATGGAAACGGCTTAAACTCTCCTTCTACTAATCCAGAAAATCGTGTGCACAAGCATATTTTTGTACATGCAGCAGAAGAGCCTCAGAAAGAATCAAAAGTCCGAGTAATTAGGCCAAAAATGAACCAGGAGAAGCATGTTAACATAATATTTGTACGTTCACCAACACAAGAGAAAGAGGCTGAAACCGTGGTCGAATTACCCCCTATGGAGCAGCCTAGAACTTTAGTCTACGTTCTATCTCAAAAACCGAAAGAAAGTAGTGATATTAAAGTAGTTCAAGCACCTACACCAAAGCCAGCCGCCCCTGAAATTTATTTCGTCCGTTATGGAGACAAAGGAACCCAAGATCTGCCTGTTGCAAACTTACAGAGCTTGCTTGAAGGGTCCAACCAAGGAACCGCAAACCTTCCGGTGACTTTGGGAAATCAAGGTTTCTATCAGGTCAATGACAAGTCTCTAAGATACAAGCGAGACAGGGATTACGGCATTGACATGTATGCCCCATTAATGTCTTACAGGACAACCGGTCAAATTAACGAAATCACACGAGAAGAAGCTGAATCAAGGAGAAACTATTTAAATGATTTCTTTTGATTTTATTAATTTTTTCAGAGAATTTTTACGTAATACATAGTTAAGTCTTAAATGTTAAAAACTTTTGGGGAATCGTTGTTGATACTTGGGTTGGGTCGGATAAAAATATGAAATGCAGTCAACCTATTTTACTTGTTATCTACTGGATAAGATCATCGTTTTCGAATCTGTATCAGTATTAATTCCAGTTAAATGTTATATTTTAATGCACTTTCTCATTATGAATATACTTAAGTAGTTACTACAAAACAATGCTCAATCATATTGGAATAATACTGTGCTACTTATATTTGGATCACGCAATAACACTAGAACTATCTAATTAATTAAGCAACCACGACAACCTTGTCGATACAAGAGCTCTATCACACTTTGAGCAAATCTTAAGGTGTGAAACCGCAAAACCAAAGAGTTTAGATAGCAGTAGATATAATACGCAAAATTAACACAAAGCATCATTATTTCTAAATGCTAACGTAAATACTCAAAACATTATAGTTAAGTATTCGAAACTAGTTAAAAATTCATGTAAAACTTCAATGTTCTGATAATTTACCTGGATGCAAGATGCAAGCAAGAGCACTTAATTATTATTGCATGTAGTCTTAATAAAAGATGACTGTTCATTGTATCAAGCGCACATACGAATGACTTACTCTCATAAAATTAATCAACAAGATAACAGTGGGGTCTATTCTGTAATACAACCACAATTCCTCCGTGCGATTGTCATTTCCCGTTTCTCACGATGCATAACATGATAAAATTAATTCTTTAATATAATGAATTGTTAAATAAGCAGATTTACATAGATATTATGTATTTTTTGAACTCCTCAATTTCTAAATACCTTTTTACAACTGCGAGTCGGTGAATTCCCAAACGCATAAAATGTTAGGATTTGGTTTATTTCAGCAAAAGTTTTGATTGGTCAATCCTTATATTACAGCAGCGTTCACTTGTTCCAATGAACTAATAACCCCAGCCTCAAAAGGTAAAAGTTTTCTGTTTTTTGCTGAATCAGTCTGAGGACACAAGAAAGCTGCCATGTGGTTTTCAAAATTAATAGTAGAATTACTTCAAATTTAATTTTTACTTAACAAGCAACTTCCTTTTCTGAACTTTTGTTGGGTAGCCAAAGGCTAAAAATAATGTACTGGTCTAGACATGAGTACTACACCAATTATGTACTATCACAGATTTCATGTGTCATGCATGTACGTTACCGTTATATAAAGTTGACATCCGACTCTACCTCATTTCCTTTCACGTTCAGAGCAATATCATTTCTTTTTTTGCTGAAATGGTGATTGATGGGCCCTTCGTCCTCAGCCTACGTTGCCTGCGGAAATTATGTCTTGAAAATGAAAAGCAAAACAGAAAATTACTTCCACAAATTTGAAAATGACTTTTTATAACATAAACAGTGGTCAAAGTACATCCGCCGCTTCTATGCTTCATCATGATGCTTCGATGTTGAACATGCGGTACGTGCTGAAGACTGAAAAGTGACTATGTCTAATGTAATTTTTAATGAAAGCATTACCCAAGGTAACTTGAGAAATGGAAGGTCCTTCCTCTCTCAGAAATAATGCTACACTTAACACTTTAGAGAATTTTACTCTAATGAAAACTCAATTAGAGTAAAATGCGGGTTGAAACATTAACCCTTTAGCATGTGGTTGAGGTCAAAATTCACACGTTAATAGAGTCCAACAAAAGACCACACAAGTATAATTATCGTATGCGCACAACATTACGTAAAATATAGGTATGAGCTAACCATTTATCGATTTTTCTCTAAGGTTTGCCACGTGCTATATAATCAATAATCACCAGCGCTAAGTAATTCAAATAGACTTTTCTCATACTTTTGTTTTGATTAGCGTTTAGATCAAATAGGTAGCAATAATAAATGTTAATAATTGAAATATATTCTCATGAGAATTGACCATAAAGTGTCAATCATGCGTAGAAACATGTTAATCAAAAATTAATCTCTACACTCTTTTGCAGTTTGATAGATTATAAATCATTACTAATTTAGATATTCAAGCGACAAGACAGAATATTACAAACGAAGTGTTTTATCAGAATTTTCGCTAACTTATGAATTTCATATTAATATTGATAGCGCTTGACGAAGTTACAGGAAGGATTTAAGGATGTTCATACTAAAACACAGTACATACTACTAGATCAAAATATACATGAATAAATGCTTTAAAGCAGATAGAAACATAGCTTCGCTGAGGTATGAAAGGATTACA
>JAANSQ010001214.1:0-16109 GCA_036850885.1 Lepidocyrtinus dapeste
GAAAACCATTCCACTCTAAGGATGGGCTTCTTTTTTCATCGTAAAAATGCCTTACTGCCTATCTCAACCCCTTTTTATTGGAGTCACGCATAATGACATAAAAATACACAATGTACTTTAGATACAAATGGAATACAGTAGATTCCATATTTAGCCGTATTTTTTATTCTTCTGTGAGACGAGACGTGACTCCATAATCTATCTTGTACTTCAAAGTGCCGTTTGCATACAAAAGAAAAATGCAAAGATATATTCCCCAATAAAAAACACATTCAGTTTCAATTCACTTCACTCATGTTTTATTCACTTCATTCCTCCCGTGAATGCAGCTTGCCATCCAAATGAAAATTATGGGAGGCTAGTTGACCCTTTGACATAATATGAACTTTTTATGTCAAAACCAATTTGTAATTCATGTCGTCAACTACAAAACAACATTCATTCATTTCTCATGTAGCCAAAAACGTTTCTAATCCTATTGACTTTTGTCACAGCAGGGTCTCGCCTGTCCTCCTGCCAATTTTTATCGTGTATCAAAGCCAATTCTTTATTTATTCCGTGATCATCTCTATTTTAAAGTGACCTTGAATTGTTAGTTAGGGAAGCTCTTTTCTGATTTTTCAGAGTTAGCTGTTTCTACTACCATTCATAACCCATGGTAATTATGGAGCGTAATCATTCTCCAAGAAAAAACTGCGTAATCGTGCATATCCAACATGATTACAATCTTAGAATCATGATGGGATCAAAGTCAAACGGATGTTAAGACCTCCTTGTTTTGGTCACCATAGAGACTAGACGCGGAGATTAGGTTTGTGCGACACAACGCCTTTGCTTTGGTGAAATTATGGGAATCACATTGAAAGATTCCTTCATCAATTTTGAACATTTTTTGGCAGAGGTTACCTTCCTGGTGGCTCCGCATTACAATCGTGACATTTTTTTGGTGTGCGCATGAGCTCAATCGATTTTTTATTTATGANTTTTTTTGGTGTGCGCATGAGCTCAATCGATTTTTTATTTATGATCTTCCCAAAACAAGAGGAATCGTAAAAAAAACTCTACGCACAAAAATATCTCATCCCTAATTTTGAAGATGAGCCAAGCACGACTTTTTTTTGGACAGTTCCTGATTTTGGCTTGGGGCATTATGGAGGCACAAAATACCCAAAATATGTGTGACCTTGACTTTGAAGATGTGCCTTTTTTATAGTTTTAAAAAGAGGCCTGGCCTGGGCCAAAGCCACGCACTTTATAATTTTTTATGCCATCTAATCCAAAATAATATTTTCCTATAAGAAAAACAAAAGAGGATTACACTTCGCGATGCGAAGAGGATGGTGATGATTCGATATCATTAACGATTTTAATTTATGAATATGGACTTTTCACGGACTATTTTTGTCACTCACTATAATTACGCGGTCTGAAAACATCGTTCAACCCCTGTAAAATTGCATATTAGCTAAGCCTCCTTAATTGTGCTCTGCCCATGTGCCAAGTTCACCAGAGACACGGACAATTCCCCAAAATTCTGATCGTAAATCCTCTTCACTTTTGCTGTAGAACATGTCATTTCCCATCCCTTCTGCCCAATTAAGATTTTTTTTCTGCGTGAGTCAATCAAGAAAAAATATAGTCTAATGAAACATCCTTGATTGTTTTATTTCAAGGAAGATTTTTACAAAAAGTGCGTGTCAACAAAATTATCGTTCAAAACAAGGGGGGAAATGGACAGGCAAGGATTTTTATTTACAATTTTCAAAATGAAAACATGATCTCACAAAATTGTGATTTTACAGGTGGTAATTACTTTTGAGAAAGTATTTAAAACGCCCTCCGGCTCCATAAAGTCACTTTTAACAGAGTACAGAGTAACATTGCTATAGTATTTAATTGTGATAAGAGTCAGGCTCCCATTTACACTTGTCGTTCTTACACATCCTCATGGCTCATCATGATTACGATGAAAGCCCTAAACTTTCTTGTATTAGCCATGGTACAGAAAGTAGGTACGTGCAAACTACATACCAAACAAAATTATTAATCAGTGCCCGTCTTACTTGTTATCACTTCCCATTTCTAATTTTGACTCTATTCAGAAAAGGCATCACATGCATACTCTTCCCACCTTATCAGCCTACTTCAAATCGAGTCGCAAAGTCACGTCATTAAAATCATCCATTCTTCACGGTTGGGTGGAAAAGAAGCAGCTTATTAAACTTTTATTCACGCATTTTTTCTTTATCTTAAACCTACTTCAGGTGTTGTTGAAATTAAACAATATTTTTATCGAAATAGGATATTAACAATTTAGGGTAAAAAGTAGACTGTAGCTCGCTAAAAAAAAGGATTTGCCTTAATGCTTTGTGGTGCATGCGAAAAAAACTATTAATTCAAGGACAGATAAGTTTATATCAAATTGGGAACTTTCAAAATATATCATTGCCAACTCATAAAGCATTAAATGACAGGGTATTTCACCTACAAAAAATAAATTTGCAAAAGGAGCGTGGCATCATCCCACCACCAGAGCCTTTCCTTTTCTCTGTAAATATTAATTGAAATGAATTTTTAATCAGAAAAAAATATATTTTTGGTAATATCAGCGTGGCATATCACATCATCTTCTCTGATTGCCTCGTTTCATGGGAGGGATCATTATTAATGAAGTAATTCGAATAAAAAAGTGATCACCATATTCCACCTGTCTATTTCTTTCAGACATGCACCACCCACCCATGCAAGTGACGAGTTGGAAAAGTAAAAGGAGCTTTACATTACATCAACAGTGATTTTTCAGAATGGTATTTCACGCTTTTGTTTTTTACATTTCATTTCAATTTTTGTCATGCATTCTGGATTCACAATGCAATGCTCCTATTCAAAATTATAAATCCATTTCCTTTCGATGAACAAAAAATGTAATTCAAGGTTGTACCTCTCCTTCAAGAATTCTAAACAAACAGAATCGTAAGCTATGCAGTATTTACATAGGAGAGGGGCCTTTTGCTACTGTTTAGATGTTTACATTGTAAAAATCGAAAGTAATCTTTGGCGCAGTGAATTACTTTTTTTGTCCTAAGTAGCTCCTCCTTAGCTGGTAGGTACGGCAGAGTCACTGAGTGTTTTATCTGTAATCTCGTTTCCGTTGAATTTTGCAGTTGATGTAAGCTCCTTCAAAAAAAAATCCTCCTTAGCTGGTAGGTACGGCAGAGTCACTGAGTGTTTTATCTGTGATCTCGTTTCCGTTGAATTTTGCAGTTGATGTAAGCTCCTTCAAAAAAATATAATTTAAGAGGAGATAAGCCCAGACAGAGTTACGCTTGATTTAACTGATTAGCACGAAGAATGAAGTTAACGTAACGTAAAGATAAAATGAATGACAAGTACATGCATAGCAATCCAATCAAGTCGCTCTAGTACAAAGGAAGGAACATTGAAAATTATGTATAGATAACCTATTTTTTTACGAAATTATTAACAAGCTAGGATTTTTTCTCAGAGCGATGAGCTGAAATATAATAGAAAATGAAAGAAATTAGTATGTTTCGTACCTATGTAAAATATTTTTGGTGAATATTTGCTAACGGTCCTAAACCTAATAAAAATGCTAATGAAAGTGTATTTAGGCACCGTCAAAATGAAAAGGTTTTCCAAGAATGTCTGAATTTTGAGGGTTCTTGCCTATAGCGATCTAAGCAAAAGATGCAAATGAATAGTGTCACTACGTTACTGTGCAAACTTTAAGAAATTATTTTTCGAGTAAAAAATGCGAAATGAAAAGTGGCAGTAGGCTCTCTGTCTCAATGTCTATTCATAATCATCTCCTTGAGGGACTTCAAACTTCTTAGAATCTACGAGGGTATTTGTCTGCTCTGCAATTGATTGATTTTATTTTAAGGTATTTAGATGTAGAAATCTGATTTTTTTGGCTTAGCTACTGCCCGGTGGCGTTAACTGGACTAGATACCGGTACAAACCAAAGGGGTACCACGCCACAGCCTCAGAAGTGTTCACATTGCGAAAACTAGATCTCTGCCATGACATAGACCAATTGTGAAATCAAAAATGGCAGAGACAATGGCTGACATTCAAGAAGCAAACACAATAACAACAAATGTTTGTTGGTTTTTACTTTTTTCTTACAATTTCATTTAGCTTCGCATTGTTTTCAGCTTTTTAAAGTTTCGTAGGCATGACTTGGGCGTTAAATATATAGCTGTAACTCCAAAGTTTCTCAAAAACCAATGCAAATGTAAAAGTAATGTAAATTCATTACATTGTTACGTTATACTCAGTTGGAGGAACACAGGGCACATTAGCAACAGTGATAAAAAGTCCAAAACCACAAAAATTTTCCGCCACGTTCCCATTTTCCTTTTCTATTCAATTTATTTCTTTAATTCAAGAATAGAAAATGTAATTGATGCAGAGTGTCGCGGCATATCGATGAAAAATCGTAACGGGCATTTGACAACACTGTCTGTTGTGTAGGTTTACATTTTAAAAACGCATAAACGCCATTATCCGCTCTCATGATTTTTATGACAACTTTCAATTCAACACCAATAACGCATGATATCATTGTTTTGAGGCTATGGCCAACCCTGATCTGTCAAAGGAATTAAGTGAAGGAGTAATAATAAGATTCTTTGAATAACGATTTGTAAAACTTTTTAAAAATTCCGCGCATTCGTATTATTAGTAACATTAACAAAACACAGAGAGACAACATGTGGTTCACGTGGTTTAGATATATTTTTGCACTTTAAATTGTTCTCTCCCATTTTGTTCAATAATGTAAACCGCTACAAAGCTCCAAACGACGACGGAACGGATGATGATGACGAGGACAGGAGTAAATATAGCCTCGAAAACCGCACACACGATCAATATTACAGAGTAGATGTTGGGCAGACATGACATGATGTATGTACTTTTTGCACTTTTTATTACAATAAAATACCATTTTTCGAGTTTGATTGATGTTCCGAAACCAAGTCATACTTTACTTTTACGAGAAGAAATTCTCTTCATGCCTTATTTCACTAATTGCAGTTTAACGTGATTATAATAATGATGATGATGATCATGTGATCATGTTAGGTTGATATTGTTTTGGACTTGGCAGATTATCATCGTGCTATCACCTAAAAGATGGCTTGTTCAAATTGGTCGAACATAAATTAAGGTGGATAAAGGTTGTTCAGTTCTAGTTCCCTCGTAGATGCATGATGAATGTAAAGTTTGAACGAAATTGAGAAAAAATACATTGAAAGGTTAATGGTTTAAGTGCTAAATGTAATTAATAATTTAGCAAATTGCTTTGCCACATTGCTATAACTCATCGCTTTTATCCATATCATATTTCTCGATTATTTATGGCTATAAAATGTGGGCAAGAAAGAGGCTTGAATCTTTCAGATATTGAAAATCATTCGACCGTGACAACGTTTGGTGGAAGGAAACTAAAGAGGATTATATCACTTACAAAAATAAAACAATTCCGAACTCTCTAGATCATCTTGCTTTCAAGTGGGAATAATAAAATTTCAGCTGGAAGCCTAATACAGATGTAATTGCAAAAGCATTACCACCACTTTCAAAATTAAAATTAGATTTTGATCGATAATTGAGAAATGTTGCAATTCGCAATGCATCTGTTTAAGAAACTTCGCTCCCATCTTTTACTATTGCAAAATCCCTGACAATCTTTGTCAATCTTTCTCCTTCTGAGACGTGGCTTTGCTCTTGTACGTATTTGAAGTCAGTCCCACTCCATTTGAAGGTAATCAGACAAGCTCATGGGAGGTCTAATCCATTTTCAAACGTAGTAAATTATATGGAATCGAAATAATTGCATGTGTAAATACTAATTTTTACGGCTTGAACCTCCACATTACTTTTGTATTTGATTACCATTTTAATACTCGTAAATTCTCGAGTGGTCCATTTAATCAGTGACTTGACGAGATACCTACCATATACTCACAATTGAACTTGATTACCGTAATAATCGTAACCGAAAGGAATTCAATGGGCAAAAACTAATAATAATTTCAAGAATTTGCCGTTCCCTGCCCGTACATGTAGCTTCAAACATTATTTATCATTTTCAGTGGTGGTTACACACTGTCCGAGTGAATGACTGACATAGAAAAAAATCACAGTAAAAAATAAAGGTGTGTTATTTGTTTCGTACGGATTCGCATCGAAAATACGAAATGAAATGGGCTTACCCTTGTCTTAATTTCTTTACCGCGTTCATACACAAAAAAATGCAGGTATGTCGCAAAAAAAGTAGGCAAATTGTGTTTTGCAAACCACCTTAATTTGATCTTCATGTTACACTCTGTAGATCCAACTGCATCATGTGCATAGATAATCTATGTTAAGTTTAGAGCAGCAGCTCTAAATAAACTTTAATTAAAGCCTTGATTTGTTGGTGATGCGCCGCAGAAGAATAGGGATGCTATTAACAGACAAAGCCGCTCCAACCAGACAATTCAGCGTTTTCATGTTAGAAAGAAGAATGAGAAAGCAAAACTTGCTATAGGTCTACTCAAGAAAAGAAGTGCTTTAGTCATACAATCAAAATTTGGTTCGATTGGTTTACACACCAAAATCAATATAAAAAATGTTACATGTGAAGTAGCACATGTAAGTTTAGAATGAGCCTTATTTTTAGGCGTATGCCACGTATTCTGCATCTCCTTTTGTCTGCCGGAGCCCAAGAAAAGTTTTGAATGTACATGGTTGAATGGGCATGTGTGAGTAGGCAAAAATGCATAAAAGAATTGAGATCAGTCGATCAGTGAATGGGGAAAAAAGTGCAGCATCTTAATGCGACTATCAATCTTCTTTCTAGAGAATGTGATACTAATCTAAAAAAAGAATTTGAATGACAGATTAAGTGTTAGAATGTAAATAAGATAAATGCCTATGACTAAAACTACATGCAAGGATTGATCTATGAAGCCATAAAAACAATTAAATTATATTTAGTATTTGATTACGTTCAGATGAGGATGTAGTTTAAACAAAGAGATTTAATTAAGTCCAGTCACAAACGTACATTTTTTATTGATCTCTCTGGACTCATATGAGGTTTAGAATGAATAGGTCGGGAATTGACAATCGAAACTGATGTCATTTTGTTTTCTCTTCCTAAAAGTATTAATGCTTTATTCTACTGTTGGCCACTCTAGAAAAAAATGAATGGATCGTCTAGATATAAACTTTGAGCAACGCGTTGACTCTCCATTTTTAAGAGGACTATGGCATAGATAAAGTGAGATGGTTAATATTTAATATTTAATTCACGTCTTGAGAAAATGGCGTGTTAAGCATTTTATGTAGCTCCGCCACATACAACGTGATTAAAAATAGAAGGGATGTAGGAGAGCACCTAATGGTAGTAAGCCCTAAATATTTTGCTACCTAAATTGTAAGATGATGAGACATTACAACACGGATATTCTTATCGATTGAATTGAATAAGCACGAAATTGCTATTCTTGAAACATACACCACTTTATATATGCTTGCTAGTAAATATAATGCAATTGGAGATTGCAGTCACTTAGAGAAAGCCAGTTTCATGGGATTACCGTCTAAGAAAAAAGTAGTGACATGGCAGCTTCTCTCAAGAAAAGAATATTTTTACAAATTGCAGTATCATGACTTGATCAATAGGAGATGATACGAATATGATGACATGAGTAGATGCAATGCGTAAGTCCGGATTTGAAAAATAATTCTTTTCTTTTACAGCTTAAGGCACAATAGGTATAATGCTGCCATTAGCTTCTTGAATACTGGCTGTGATTTGAGATACTATGGAGTAGGGGCCCTTTTAGCATACCACACCGCAACGGTATCAATTTCATCGAGTTAGGAGATTTATTTAAAAGTGAGATTTAGGATTAACATTCATCACATCACGTGTTCTGTGCGAGAGGTTTTGTAAGGAGATATGCAATTCAAAAGTGATGATGACGACGATAGATGAGATGAGTTACTTTCCGAGGTTTGACAAATGTGCCCTTTTGTTTGTCAGGTTGTAATGAGCTCGTGAAATATGTGCACATTTTTCTTAAATGCGTGTATCATGATAAAACGATAAATGAGAGTGGTTACAGGTGAATCAAAAAATCCTTCTCATCGTAATAAGCACTAAAGACGATCTTGGTGGTAAGGACGGTGCACAGACAGGTGGCTAAAAGTGAAGATTCGAGACAATGGGAAACGTGATCTGATCATCATCTTAATATATTATAGTAGCTGAGATGATGAAAACGATGATGTAGTAGGTATTAATGAGCTCCATAGGCTTCAAAACGATTGAACCATACGCGACGTAATGGTTTTCCCTTGAACTCAATGACACCATTTTTTGGAATTCGGAGGTATTAACAATTTAGCAATTTAAATATGAGCAAGTATATTTACTTGAAAACCAGAAAGATGAGATTCTAGAACCTACAAAGGACAACTTAAATTACATGGGCTGAGCTAAATAAATATTTGTAAAAATTACCAACGTGTCTATTATTTATGCATTTTGGCTAAAGATGATATGTTTTGGATGGAATAAATTAATCAGTGTTGGTCGGCGAGTAAAAATGAATCACTTCATTAACTCCTTTACACTCGCAAACTACCAGAATGTTTTAGAAAACTTTATCATTTTTGCATTCTTTTTTGTTTTGATTTGTGACGAGTAAAATAATGAAATACTACCACAAATAGACATGGCTCACTAATTCAGACTCGTCTTGATCATCATCAATTCAGCGAATATTACTAAACGCTTTCATTTGCACGAAATGGAGGGTTGTCATTCTCACGTTGCGGAAGTGTGGCTCTAAAGAATCATACATATTCATAAACAGTATATGATGAGATGTTAAAATGAAGATGGGACGAGAAACAAAACCGGTATTGCATATTATGGAATGAAGACTTCTCCTATGTCATTCAGGCATATCAAATCACATAGGATTTTCGCATACCCTCCTCGCACGCATCTTATCACATCACACGTCACGCTTTTTAAAAACATCTTTCCTAAATTAAAAGAAGAAGCCGCATAGCACAAAACAACTAATGCTTAATCGGACTACTGACGAATTAAGAAAGCATTTGATGCTCAATGTAAATCTAATGAAGTAACAATTTTTTTAGGTTCTATTAAAACCTGTAAATTACAAGGCGGCGAAGGAGGCAGAATGATTTCTTCATTGGGAATGTCATGTTCCCCAGATTAGCACATGATAAACTTATAAATAGTCAAATAGGTATTGATTGGTTCGTTTTTTTCAAACGAATATATTTCATTAGGTTTTTTGTAGAAACGTGTTTTCATGAAAGTCAATTACAGGACCTTTATCATAATATTTAAGATGGTCAGTTCATGAATTCACACGGTTATATTTTGACTGTCTCAGTAGGTTTTGACGTATAACATCAACATCCACCATGCTAAATGATCAACTACACCGTTTGATCATCTCATCTCGATCATTTTATGTTATACTCCTTCTTTTGAAATTAACACAAGTTACAGACAGCTTACTTACAAGCAATAAAACTACGTTAACTTGGCACTTTTCCATGCGGTTAGTTTCTAAATGCTGCAGCGACTTGTGAAGATATTCGGTGGTTGGTTGTAGTTGGTGTTGCTGGGCCATTGCCACGGACGGTATTGTAGCAAAACAATCATGTTACACTTTACATCCATAACTTCCCTTTCAAAATTCATCTTTATGATTGAGCTTGAAGCTTAATGACACTTCAACAATTATCATTGTTGAGTTCTTCTTGATGATATACCGGTAACGGCTAAAGACTAACCTGACTAAACAGCCTGTGCGTGTTGGTGACTTGAAGAGATTGTAAAGATGAGACCATAAAGTAGTTTTCTCTAACCTATCCTACCCCTAATCCTCGTTGACAATGGGCATTAAGCTTATCATGTGAGAGCAAGAGTAACGACCAAAACCACAACAAAAAAATTATTTTCGCTAGTCAAAGACTAGTAAAGATTTTCTTTTTATTACACAGATTAATAGATTGACCAGCATAGTCTTAAAAACATTCAATGAATAATTGACCCCTAGAATATCAAAACATTACCCTTTGATTCCTTTGAAAATATGCATAAACATTTTCACATCCTTAGATCATATAAAATCCCTGTAGGAGAAAAGGAGAGTCAAAAAGTGTTATTCAAGCGTGGCGCCAATCTCACTCCCCATAACCTTTTGACTTTTCCGCTTGAACAGTTTCTTCATGGGAATCGCATTACGCATGCGCATTATTCATGCACCACCAGTCCAATAAACATAACACTAAAACACTATCATATCATCACACCGCGATTCTTTGAATTTACAGAAAAACAACCATTTTACCTTTGAGCGTGCGACTGACCGTTTACTGAACAAGATGAAGTTGATGATTTTTCCTCTTCTCAATTTTTCCTTCCTTCCTGAAATATTTTCCTTTGACAAAAATATCATCAGTCTATTTGCCCATTCATTCAGCTCGTATGTTACTACAGATGCACTCATTTACAAAATTTATTGTTGTTTTTTTTGGATGGATCACAGTAATCTTGCCGTTTGTCTTGTTCATTTTCAGGCGATATTTTTTGTAAAGAAAAAAAATTTGAATAAGTTCATTCGTAAAGAATCCTTTTATTCACTTGGTTTGATTTTTTGACACGGATCAAAATCACTTTGAGGAAAAAAAGGACATAAGATAAGGAAGATGTTTTGAATGACAGAAGCAAACAAATGACCACGCGGTATTTCTTTAAAATTGTTTGTCCATCGTGGCGAATCGCTGAGTAGTCAAGCCAAAAACATGAAAATTGTGGAAAGGAGGATGAAAAGGAAGGAAGTAATATTTCTGCACATATGTTGTTTTTGATTCAAGTGCTAATATTATATTGTCATTGTAAATTACAATTTGCAAAATTTCAAGACTATATACAAGATGGGAATCTTTTAGATGTGTTAGCATATTTTAAATCTATAAGGTGCTTACTAAGGAAAATGATTCAAAATGGCATTTTTATGAAAATTTTACATCGTTAATATCAACACACAGGAAAAATGCAGTTTTTGCACTCCATTTTTTACGATTATTGCAGTAGTCATTTAATCGCGTAAACTTTCCCAAAATTTAGAAAAAGGGAAACGAGAGGAAATTATTAATATCTACTTTTATTAATTTACACCGCGTAGTACAGGTTTTGCTAACCAAACCAACCATCTTGTAAGTTTGTAAGTTGTTCAGGGATGAAGGTGTGGTTGGACTAGTGAGCGAGAGCTAAATATATTTTAGTGCGTCACCCTAACAGTAGGTTTATAATAAAAAAAATTAACTCGACTTCCTCTAACTTATCCAAAACTTTTAGGTTTAAGCACACTGAGCTAATGAGACATCCTAGTTTTCGTTTTTGAAGAGGAATCTGGAAACAGAGTAGACTTTACGAATAATGGTAAACGTAAATGCCGGTACATAGATATCATAAATTATCCGTGATTATGCGGATAACAGATAAAATTCTCTCCCTGAAGAATTATATTATATTTGAACGGTATCCCATAATCGAAGCTGAACCACAAGACTCAATAAATAGTTAAAAATCACAAACTCTACATGCAGTAAAATGCACTACATTTGCATGTTTAATTACAGTTGTGAATGTGTACCTTAAATATCATCAACGCCAAACGAGATACATACGTTATGTGTTCTATTAAAATGAACTTCGGAAATGCCTATCAATGATATAAAATTATCTAGATATATTTTATAAAGTAGGTATTTGGACGACGCTGAGATAACAATAATTCCCAATAAATAACAATTGATAATTATACCTTTCTGCTAATAGTAAGAAATAATTTACTATCGGCTACAAAGAAGAGGCTAATGTTTTGATTTTTGATAGGGATACGCAACTTGGCAAAGGCCTGTTGTTTATGTCCTCGGAATAACAAAATTGATTGTAATATTACACACAATTTCTTTTAATCTTTGTTATAATTAACATTTTTACACGTAGTGGATACATCGAGAGCAGAATGGGTTGTCGGCGAATCAAAGGTCATGTAAAAGTTAACGGAAGTAAACTCTTCCCCTTTAAACTTCATAGGTAGGAAAAATAATGTAAATTAATGTAGTTTTCAGTTAAGCATTTGCATGAAACGCCTGGATGAACACAATCAGCTATTCAGCTTCACAAATTACGGTGAAGCTATTAATCATATATATTATGAAATATATTGTGTTTATTTTAAACAGAGAAACTCAAATGTAGATAATCTGTAGTTATAATAAAGATAATATTCAAATTTTTATAAATAATAATTATTATGAGCGCGGAAGAACCGATTCAATATTAGGATTTTGAATGCAAACTTTGAGTTATAGGAAATTTAAAATGTCCCTGCGTGATTATTCAGAATTTTGGATTTACACAATTTTGAAGATTTTCGACTATACCGAAACGTAAATCGAGCTTAACCTTAAGAAGTAACGCCAGCCTATCTTTATTTCCGGAAGTGGCCATTTTATTATTCCAAGGTCTCCGAATTAGAGTCTTCACGCTTTAAAATAAATGCGTCATTATTGCTCCTAATTTGACAGTGAAACATTTAGGTACGGAGATAAAAGTGATTTTTCTAATAAAACAAGTTTCTTGCGGTTTAATTTAAACATTCAACAATTTTATATTCTCATGTTTCCCTTATTTACATGCTATTGCAGCTCTCCACTTACTTGTTCGCTATAGTTTACCTACTCTATTCACACCAAACTCATTTGAATGTCAAGGCACGCATTTTTTGGTCATAAAAACTCTCCATTCAACCTTGAAAATACAAAGATGATCTATTACACGGCATGAATGTCGTCTCGAAGGGTTAGCGCTTCATAAGCATGGACGTATACGTTTCTTTTGTTTCTGTTGTGGGAAGTGGAAAAAATTTAGGTAAAAAATAAAAATGAAGATGAGCACATGCACATTTTTGTGGTAAAAATATTAATTTTTGGTTAGCCCTAGGGCCAGGCTCATTTACATGTAAAACTATAATTTTCCTCTAAAGATGGCCGCACGAAAAAAAATTGTCCAAACTATCACTTGAAAATTACGAAAAAATATCCCCCATCAAAAAATAATAAGTATGCTAGCTGGGGATCTAAAAATATATTATAACCCAAAAGAAAAGTCTAAATACCTAGTAAGAACTGGATTTGGTTGGAGGAGTCTTCAAGTGTACAATGATACCATGTCGCATCACCATAATCACCATAGCTTCATTTTCACATGTTCGCTAACAAGAATACAGTTTGGTCTCGTGATAGCTGAATATCGTCATGTACTGATTATTCATCAAATTGGACATTGTTCCTTCGAAAGTCTTTTTGTGTGAAATCGTGAGCTAGCCAAAAATCCAGAAGAAGATGAGCCATATAACCATGAGCATGTCACATCTTCAAAAAAATGTGTAAGTGCCTTTGGGCAAATCACTTATCCAAAAAAAATTCATGGTCCTGGGAACCAATATTGGTAACAAGAAAAGGCGCTTTTTGTGTCTGCAGTAAATTTTGATTTTGTGGCCGATCAAAATATAAAATAGCCCAATAGCGAACGTGTACATATTTGCTTATGATCTCAAGAAAAATAATCATTGTTATCTATCTTTCCAAGTTGTATGTAATCGTACCATCTTGTATGCTTCTAAACTGTCCAGAAAAACATGAAAAGTTTTTCCTCCCTTTTGATGACGATGAAAAGATTCCGGAGATAAAAAAAACTGATTGCAGAATTGTTTTAAATGGATAAACAATATGGGAATTATAGAATCACGTTTTATTCCACGATAAAATACGTAAAGTGCATGTCAAACTCATCAACATCCCTTGTCATCCCTCGTATAAAATACATCCGCCTTGTTTTTGCAAGAAACTCATCAACATCCCTTGTCATCCCTCGTATAAAATACATCCGCCTTGTTTTTGCAGGATCGATGGAAAAAAGTCTAGCATTCCTTCGTCATTAACGTCTCACGCAGCTCTATTCAAAAATGATTTTACCATTTTTTTTTGCTCCAGTCGAGGATAGTCGTAGTAATAAAATCCCGTGATGAACAGAGATCCACTCATGGATAAAAATATGTTTATCCCATTAAATATCTTTTTGAGTGATCGCCGATCGGACAGATGTAAAGTGTCCAGTGGTTTCGTAATACCTTTTTTGCAAACGGTCAAAAATGAGTTGCGTACAAGTACAAGTATCGGGATAATAGTCTTAAAGAATTCAAATCTGACTAGAGCATGTTCTAAGCAAGTCACGACAGGGCTTTACGCAATTCTAATATTCCACCTTTTGTACGGAAAAGACGGAATCCATGATGGATTGGGACGCAAAAGAGACGGGTTTTAGAAAAGAGCTATCAAATTAAAACTAACCAGAATTTAGATTTTTACCCAAAATGAATATAAATTAGCATAAATACTTTTATACTTTACAAGAAATTGATTGTTAGAGTGTTGAATTGAAAAGGATAGTGCACTATCGATACATGTATAGGCATCACATAATGAGAATCACATCTTTTGAACTATCTGCATGGCGCTTCCACTACCTAAGACTATTAAGACGCGACTACCTATAGACCTCTACAAAAATACGTTAGCGCTTAGCGCAAACACCTGTCTAGTCAGTAGTTTTTCTTCGCATGTCATAATATATTATTCCCGTTCAAGGTTTTCTGGGAGTCGGTCATCTTTTATTAGGCGAACAATAAAAACCAAAGAGTCTCATTTTTATTATTGCTTGAGCAGCCTATAAAGTGCTTAGTGCTTTCTCAAAAATTCATTATCGCTAACCATGGGCTATCAGGCCGGTATAATTAGGAAATAATTATTCTCCATTTAACGAGTGACGGATACTATTGATGGATGATGAAAAGTCAACTCTTGAGCTTGTGAGCACCAAACTCTTGAATGGATTACATGAACAATCAATTTGAGAAGCAAAACGTTGATAATTACTATATGATTTAAACCTTTTACGTTAGCGCTACAATGGGGTAGTTTTTAAGAAAAAACTCTAAGCTGAAAGGCTATTAATCAATGCTGCTATTCAACGTGGAAAGCACTTCGTGTCAAGAAGTTTTTTTCTATTTAAGCTTTTTTATATTTGGCATTCAAAAAATACGACATTCCATTCGTTCCAGAGACGATGACAAAAGAAAAATTCACCACTTCAGCAATAACTCGCATCCAAATCAGTTTTTACAACTTTTTGCGAGGAAAATAATTATAAATGAAGGAATTACATAAATTATCGGAAAATGATTCCGGCTAGTTTGCGTCAAAGACGATGGATAGCAAAAAGATAAGTTATTGTGCAATTATCAATGTCAACAAGGCTTTTTTTATCTCCATGAAATCAACCAGTACATAAGAGCACGACAGTCATTTTTTTACTTAGCTGATTGCAGTCATCGGTGGTGATTCGAACTAAACGACTGAAAAATTTGACGTTCCCCTAATGGTATATGTATCTAGTTAGATGGTAACCACAAATTGATGGGAAAATTACATAACGTCGTAATTATTAAATATAGACCCTACAATTGACATCTTCCAGAAGAAGAATAATTTAATCTCTCCGACGGCCTAATGACAGAATTGGTGTAATCTCGCAAGCGGGAAATATATCCGAACATAATTAAAAGTTGTATGCATTTATGCAATTACAATCTCCAAACGTAAAAAATTAGAAAACGTAGTGAAGACTCCATTTTAAAATATCGTCCGCTTGAGAAGCCGTTTACACTAGAAACCAAATACTATTTATCTTAACACACAATGCAGAAATTTTCATTTACCATTATAAAATATCTTTATCACACCATATTTTATACTTTATTTCTTATTTTTTGGACCACTACCGCCACTTTCTGTGTCATCATCTTCATTACCAAACTGTGAAATAATAACCGATTATAACTCATTCAATGTTTTCCTAGAAAACAATTTTCATTTCGTAGACTTGAATCTCACATTAATTTTCATTATTT
>JAANSQ010001215.1:0-16106 GCA_036850885.1 Lepidocyrtinus dapeste
AACCGTAGGATAGCAATACACCTCCTTAATTCCATGTTATCTAGCACATGCCAATTTGCTACTCTTTTGTTCACCTTACGCTCCAAGCTGTAGCCCCGTCTTCTCGGATTACAAAATCCAAAAATACTTTTACAAGCGGAGCTTCTTTTCAAAAGAAGGTGTTGCCTATTCTAATGAAAAGAACTACAAACGTTACGTTCTAACGGTAGCTCCAAAGAAATTTCTTTAGTTAAAAATTCTTCTCTTAACGTTGCTTACTTGAAAGGCTTAGCATTTTTTACGATTACGAAAACTTCCTACAGATTTCCCAACCCCCATTCCGAGAAGACTATTTTCAACTTAGGATTGGATTTTTTTAATGAAAACAATTTTTTTTTCAGTAGGAAGGCTCAAGGCCTCTGTAAACGAAATGCATTAGGAGTTACGAAACCTCCGTGTAGGATTTTTTTAATGCACTAGCCAAATTGAAAGTGTTTAGTTACAACCTTCTTTATTGTTTTGTGTTTGATTACGTTTCCTAGAAATATTTTGTAACTTTCCCTATGGAATTTGCTTATGCAGCTAGCGTAAATAGGTAAAAGCGGTGTGCTAATTACTCCAAATTCTTTTTATGTATGCAGCCAATCTGATGGTGGGAATGGGTAAGTTCTATGAGTCTGTGCATTGTTACGTAGTCATTTTGTAAGGTGTACTTACGCTTTGATGTATTTTCGGTGAAATGCTCTTTGAAATGAATTATCCAAGCGGGTATGAGAGGAGGGTTCTCTCTAACAAAGAAAATTGACATTCTTCTCTCCCCAAATTGGAAATTGTAGTTTTGAGAGTGTGCAAATGACTACAAGTTGCGAAATGGGGAAATCTTAGGCAATTTCTAGGATTCTGGGAGTAAAGTGAGCTAGTCAAGTGCTTAATGTATTCTAGGGAGCGTGAACTAGTAGGAAATGGGAGATGACGCAAGTCTCCAAAGTTGGATGCAATTTGTACTATATGTTTAGATTGGGGAGGGGGTCGTAGAAAATAGTTTGATTTGAATAGAGTGACAAGGCCTTTTAAACTATTTGCAATTAGACCTGGAGGGAGGTCGCTATTTCTTCAATGCTGTGAAGGAAGGGGATAGTGTTCTTTTTGCCTGTGATGATGAAAACGAAAGCCATTTGTGGGTGATGGCCATGTATAGAGCGACAGGACA
Source organism: Lepidocyrtinus dapeste (assembly GCA_036850885.1). Taxonomy (NCBI): domain Eukaryota; kingdom Metazoa; phylum Arthropoda; class Collembola; order Entomobryomorpha; family Entomobryidae; genus Lepidocyrtinus; species Lepidocyrtinus dapeste. Next base: position 1,190 of record JAANSQ010001215.1, read on the forward strand.
AGCTCATAAGCCTGCTCCTCCTTTGACGCCGGCTGCGAAGAATTCTACCATTTCGAAAATTCAGGGAGGTAAGTAGCCCATTATAGGGTGATGATGCTTGGTTTCCGTATTTCTAGAAGATTTTCCTAATGGGAGTTTACTTACACTGTAGATGAGTAGATGATTTACGTAAAGTTTCAATGCATTTTTTGTAGATGCGGACCGAGCCAGAAAGCATGGGATGGAAGAGTATATTTCAGCCGACCCAAATAAATTTGATCATCACAATATGTTTAAGTATCTTCAAACGTTGACATTAGACTTTCGCTTAAATGATCCATACTGTTCACTTGTACGTAAAATATATACAATCTCTTAAACTTTTCCATTGATCTCCTTTTTTTCGCTCTAGTTATACAAGTTTCTAATGTAGAGAAAGAAGCTTTTTTATGTTTGCTACATCTTATTAAGTAGCTGAGCTTGTGAATTGTAGTATTGATTTTGATATGTCTGTCCGTCCGTGTGTCCGTCGGTTCGTCTGTTTATTCAATAACTCTCGAACTTGTCTGCCGATCGATTACAAATTCGGTACATGTATACTTGCGGTCCAAGAAAAACGGCATAGCGGTCCACATGGGAGGTCAGAGGTCAATGATGAATGGCTTATGGTAGCTCATTTGAAAGCTTTTGAACTACTGATCGCGAAACATACTAACGTTTTACTCCCTTTAAATGTTTTTTTTTCGATTCTCTTCCAAGAAACTCTAACCCTTTACATAATTTTCATCAGCTACGTCTGTAAAACTCTCAGCTATATTTTTGATTCCTTTCATAAATGAGGTTAATGATGTAGTGGGCGTGTTATGAATATAAGTTGTTATCTTGAATTAGGCCTACTTGTTTACATTTCCTTAACATGTTTTGCTTACTCTTTTCGATATTGATACTACCTGGATGACATCAAAATCTGCTTATTTCCTCCACAGGGGTGGTTCAGTCCGGGTCAGTTATTCGTACTAGATGAGTACTGCGCCCGGTATGGGGTACGAGGGTGTTATCGTCACTTAATGTATCTTAGCGACCTGCTGGACAGAGCGGAAAGGGGTTTGATGATTGACCCTACCCTGATCCACTACTCATTTGCATTCTGTGCGTCCCATGTTCATGGCAACAGGTTAGACATGTATGACTCTGTTTTCTACCTCTCTCAATACCATTTTTTCATTGTACCAAATAACTTTCTCTTTCTTTTCTCTTCTGAATTTCTCTCTCTCTCTCTCTATCTGAGTACCACTACTACTACTACTACCACTACTACCACTTCCGTTGTAACTACTACTACTACTACTCTACTACTCCAAGTACACACAATAACGAGTAAACCATAGATTGGCATTATATCATCGAGACTTAAGAGAGTATTACGTATCATCACTACAACAATATACATTTTTTTTCAAAAGTATCCTCTACTTTCACGCTATATATTTTTTTCTCCAAAAAAAACATCAATTTTTTATGTGTGAAGTATCATCGTATTTGAGCTACTAAGCTGCATATATATTTTTTGTGATGATATTTTGTAAACAATTTTTGTTTTTCATTTTATCTGTGTACTAGACTGCCTAAGTCTCAAGTTTCCCTACCATATGGATTTTATTTTTGTGTGCGTGCGTGTATGGTGAAAAATAATCCCCTTTTGTAAATCGACATATATATCCTCTTGTCCCGTTGCAAGTCTGAATGTGCATATATTAGGGGAAAGTCTTCACAAAGTAGACTCTCTCCTGACGTATGCATATTACAGACCCACCCATAGACTAGTCTGCGCTGGATGATTAATCGATAACGTTCCGGTTTTGTGGAATTTCCACAGGATAACTTATTGTGTATGCTTTACGCGCGTGTAATTGACGCTTTCAAATATTTTGTGAGAGATTCATGCTTTTTATCGTTTTCCTCTAGCTTGTTCCTATCTCGGTGTTAGGAAATGTGCCCATTGCAATCAAAACTAGATGTTAGAGCTACCCTTTTAATTACTCTAAAATTAATATGAATCCCTGAAAGTATAGAGTAGAATCTCTCTTGCAATCTATACACTTAAGCCTTGCTCTACTTTTGGAGAATATCTTACAAAATTAATTTCCTTGTTGGGCAAGTGGGTATTGTACGAGGGCCTTTACTCTATACGCTCTCCCTTAAACTTTTTTTGTCTAAGGTAACATTTTTCCTTGTCTGAAATGAAAACATGTTCCATCTCTCTAGCTTTGTCTTTCTGGCTGTCCCTCTTGTGAGTTCGTGTATATGCTAACTAACAGTTATGTTTAGTCTAACCAGTTTTCTGCTATGCCTTAACAGAGAAAAGTGGTTTGGTTGTTCGGATTGACTCTCCTTAGAAAACTTTTTGACAAAGACGATTAACCCATGTGCTATGCTCTGCAAGTCTGCATTGAGTGTGTGAAGGAATGACATTACTTTTTTAAGCACTTGATGCTCCACTGAAAGTCACAGTATTTTACTAACAATGCATTCATCGAAGCATACACGTTTTGAGAAGGCTTTTGGATATAAGGAAAATATCTTATCTAGAGTGCCATTGTACGCCCTGCAACTAAGCTATTGTCTTGTATTACCGCATCATGTTCAGCTTGGAGTGTAAAGGATTTGGAACTTAATGCTTGAGTAATCTTATTTTTTTGGTGTATTTTGTATTATTTTTCCTTAACCTAAATATCCCCAAACTTTCGGCAATTAGACTAGGCTTATCCAATACCCTAGTATTAGATAGTGTGAGGTAGAACTAAAAGAGTGCTTTCCCTTAAACGAGAGATCGCTGTAGACAGTATCCTATATGGTAAAGAGTACATCTCACATTGCAGTTTGCCCCAGTACGAAGGAACTAGTAGAAGCTGTGCTCTTACCCTCTTACGCTCTCTTTCTGTACCCCTTACACTCCCTAAACTTTCTTATCGAAACAGCGCACTCATACACTCATGGAAAGTTGTACGTTAGGAAAGTGTTCAAAGTTTAGAAACAAGAAGACCTTAAAGAGCTCCTTTAGAGAAACCATGCAAACAGCACGATCCACTAGGAAACAAAGTTTAGAAGGAGTCACACACGAACAAAACTTTAAATTAATTTTTTTTAACCCTAGAAGGATATTATTACGGAAAGTAAATATCGATCTAGACACTAGCCTTTGGTTAGATTCATTTAGGAGTATATATCCACACATACACATTCACTCTTTTTAAACCGGAGAAAGTTCTCAGAGTTCCCTTAGCCTTAGCATAAGTAACAACCTGCAGACCACAGATTAATCCACTTGTACAAAGTCAACGTAATCCCTTACGCTCTTGTGTACCCACAAGAGGATTATGTTTTACGTCTCAAGTCCGAAATTCTCCCGCATATAAACGAACACTGTAAGAAAAGAACGTAGTAGTAAAGTACCCACATGTATCCATTGGAATCGTAGAAAGTTGAAAGTTGAATTCATATAAAAAACACTTTAGTTTCATAACCCTTTTCCTTTTTATTTGCTCCTATGGAGCGTTCCATTACAAATTACAATCTGCATTATTTTTTTCCTTATGTTTTTTCTTAACAATGGGATTGAGATTGGTATATTCAATATATTTATTATATACGTATTTAAGTATTTACATTATGGTTCATTTTGATAAATGTGAATTTTACAATAAGTATTTGACTCTACCTAGTTGGACATTTGGTACATTGATTTCCATTAGGAGACTTTTGTTTGTTTCTCGTTCAAAAAATAATGCACTTTTACACAACTCTTTTGTACTCATTTGATCATTTCAAAGTTTTGTTTGGAAAGGGAACCCAAACCCTTTTGGCTCGTACTAAAAACAGACTTTGTTTTTATTGAATGGCATTTCGTATAAAAAATATGTAACTTGCTCGAGTAATATTTTGATTATAGACCTTGTGTATTCTCAAAAGTTGGACAGTTGAAGTACTTTCCATGTATTAAGTACTTTGAAGTACTTTTTTTCGTGTAATATTTTTTGAAAGAATACCTAACCACATGAAGTAGTCGTTGGCCTGGTCTTTAAGAAAACTTTTCTTTTTTGCAATGGTTGGCGGTAAAAATACAGTTGAGCTTTGTACTTTTTTTAAAGTTGGTTTTAGTTCTCCAGACCGAAGTCTTGGATGAGATGCGTTTATCATTTTTAATCTAACTTTTAGAACTGTATGACCAAACGAGGTAAACTTTCTCCAGGAAACTGCATTTCGGGTAGTGCATTTTTGCCTCATTTTTTTCAAGAGACCAAGAAGGTATTTGGTGAACCTAATGAGATGTAAAGGGGCTGCTAAGATTTTGCTTAGATGGGTGACAGAGCTGGAGTGAAATTTTTTTTTTTAAATTTAAAAATGCAACAGTGATGGCCTGACAAAGCTAAAGATTTCTGAGGATTTTAAGCTCTAGAAAAAGTTTTTTTTTCCAGCGTAGTTTATGTTCTGTAATGGGCATATTTTGAAGTTCACTTTACGCAGTATAGAGTTTGTGGTGTCTACTTCTGCGTTTTAATCTTGAAGTTATTGTACAAAACAGGCCTGATGGGGTTGGTACGGTGACGCATGAGGAAAAGGAGAAGTTTCAGGAGATCAAGGAGCGTCTTCGTATACAATTAGAGCACCAAATCACCAACTTCCGTTATTGCTTCCCCTTCGGACGTCCAGAAGGAGCGTTGAAAGCAACACTGTCTCTTTTAGAAAGAGTAATTTTACACTTAATGTTAACACTTAATTAGATCATTGCTAAAAGTCAGAAATTACATAGGATTCATTTTGGGTGGTAGGTATTAATGAAAGACATTGTTACCCCTGTTCCTCCGGAAGAAACTAGGGGAGTCATTAAAAAGTGCCTGGAAAACGCAGCTCTTGTCAACTACACGCAGTTGTCTAATGAGGCAAAGATGGACGGTAAGGGTAACGATCCAAGCAGGAAAATTTCGGGAAGAACATATATAATTAGGTGCTGAATTATTAAAACCTAATTAAAATAACACTCCTCTCAGAACAAGTTGGCCTAGATGGTGAACAAGTACCTCCAAGTCGTCGTTTAGAAGAACTCATACACTTGGCGGAGCTTTGCGTAGACCTTTTGCAACAAAATGAGGATCACTATGCAGAGGTAATGTACAAACTATTTTACTCAATTTTTCTCCGCATTTCCTGTTCTTTGTGCGTGTATCGTAGTATTTCGATAGCTGTTTTGTTAGCATCTTTTGTTACTCATCGTTTTGTACTATATCCATACACGACACTACGTTGAAAGAGAATTTTAAATATTAGGACTTAGATTCAATACATGAGCCAAAAGTGTCTCCCGTTTCATTTGCAGAAACTTCTTCTGCCATACTTTCCTTTCACAAGAACTCTAAAAGAACATAAAATACTTGCCCACATCATTTGACTCGAAGCTCGTAGAGTAACTGTAGTAGATTTTAAAAAGAAAAATTGAGTATTTTGGTAGTATTTGGATAACTAGCGCGTGCTATTTCTCTCTCTTTCTCTAGATTAATTATCCTCTCGTATGATAAATTTGAGTTGTTTGGATGTGTTAATGTTTATTTTTTTGTGTGTGGTGCTTTTTGACTGTTCTGCTCTCTCTCTATCTCTCTCTCGGTGGTGCCCTTCGTGCTGGCCATTCTTGGTTATCTTCCTACGCTGCCCAACCAAAAAAAACTATAAACATATTAAAACATTTAAACTTTTTTCTTTTTCGAGTACTCTTTCATTTAATTTTTTTGTTGACTGTATACAATACATTTTATATATGTTTCCCTTTCTTCTGTTTATTTTTTACTGTGAAACTATGAAACAATGTTACAACTACAAACTGCTACAAATTACTTTTGATTTTTGACAAAAAAAAAACTGCATAAAAATGAATAAACATCCCGCTGTATTGTGTGACACACTGTTGCTCCTCGATCCTCTCGCTCGCTCGCTCGCTCTCGCTCTCTCTCTCTCTCTCTCTGTCTCTACGTTCTCGTTCGTGTCTGTACAGGCTTTTCGTAAAGGGGTGAGTCACATCAAATATCAAGAAAAAAAATTATATTATGCAATTCTTTTTAACTTTTCCCTTATATTGTAGAAGTAAATATTTATATGGGATACCCTTGTATTTTCTCTGTGTAGGATGAATAATTTATTTAACTTTCTATGCTGGTATGGTATTTTATGAAAACATTTTCAAAACAGAACATCACGCAGACAAGCATTCAACTTGATGATTACACACCGTAAAACTTTTAATTATACAGGGACCTAAAAAATTCAGTAAACCTTCCATGTTAGAAACTTTTAGCGCAGTGAGGGGCGATATGATCATAAAACTGCTTAAGATTATGCATCAGCTCAATAAGGAAAGCGTTTAATAATAATCCGTCGTACAAATGGGCTTTATTTAAGGAGTTGGCTTTTATGAATATGTCCGTTTAAATAAACATTTTAAATGATAATATTTTGGGTTGTTATCGATAACCTGAAAATTTTCAAACAATAAACTCCAAAACATTTTTGTCTTTAAGGTCCCTCTATTATTAGAGGTTTTACGGTGTAAAGACTACAAGAAATAGTACTTTAGTTAGGGAGAATAACATAAAAATATTTTTGGTGACTTGTGCCAATCACTGTTGAAAGGTGCCAAGGTTTTAAAGACTTTATTAAGTTTCTACTTACTCAACGTAATGTCACATTTGTTGTAAGAACGTTATGAAAAATTCACGTTGTCATAATGATTGGGCTTTCAACTAAAGATCAAATACTTACCAAACAGATAAAGTAACAACTTGAAACAGTTCCTTTGAATCCTTTTGAATTACTTCAAATGTCTTACAGTCTAAACATTTTAAAGCAAATAGCCTGAAAGCCTACGACGGGTGACTTTTGTTGATTTTCCAACATTCTTTACTTTAGAGTGATTCTCTTTCTAAAAAATATACAACATATTAGAAAACACCGTATTTGTATTTAGATCTAAGTAAATGTGGAAATTTAACGAAGAAAAATTGTACTTTTGCATATACCACGTACGGAATGTATGCGCTTCGTATAATTTCTAAGTTTCTGAAGAAGCTTTAATGTTAAAAAAATTGATGGTATTTTGATGTTTGTTCTGTCATTTTGTATTAATCCCATTTTTTTCTGTTTCTCTCTCTCTGTGTATGTGTTTTTTGCTGTTTGTGTCACAATCTGCGCGCTGAACATGTAAAAATCTATGTGCTCTTGGCTCATGTGCTCCACCACCAAAAAAAACTGTGCTGTTGATGTTCCTGTGTCCCCAATTTTTTCTCTCTTATTTTATTCTTTATGTGTTTTTTTTGTGTGCACCCCCTCCTGCCAATGCCACAAAACCTGCAACTGATCGATTGGATTGTGCAGGAACCAGTAAGTCAGTCTAAAAATCATATTTATGTATGTAGTCTAGGTTGATTCTACCCATAGCACTAGACATCCAACCGCATATTATGCTTTTGATGATGTCTGACAGCTTCAAGGTGTGAAGTGACTTTCCAACTATTTGTTTAGCGAACAACGTACATCTTCTTTACGCTTTATTCAATTGCTTTCTCTACTGAAGATTGTCCTCCTTTCTAAAGTTTTCTAACTGTAGGAGCTCATTGTGAGTCAGTACATCTTCCTAAATGCTTCTAGACACTTACTGATCAACATTCTTTTGTCTTCTTTAGCCAAAGAGTGTAGCTCGTAGTCTAAAAAAGATTCATTTTTTTTTGTCCAAGAGTTGCATAAGCTCTAAAGTTGGAAGGAGAGTACAAGCTTTCTCTTCCAAGAAGGAAAAACCCTTGGCTAAGTTAAACAAAAGAGAAGCATGTATGGAGCCTATACTAAGCCTAGTCCCTACATCCTCATAGTTGTTCTTAGGCTTTGTCCTCTATTTTTTTGGAGTAAACTAGGCTGACATGTAATCTAGGAGGCTACTCACGTACACGCGGTAGAATTACTTTTTCTCTCCGTGTTTCTCCAAATGCGCACATGTTTCCTTTATTTCGGCATATTGAAATAGAATTGTCTTGTCATGCTTATTTTTTTCACTAGTTCACATATGCTCCTAAGTTAGTCTATGTCCAGAAGACTTTCTTTTTTTTGGGGGGAAGTCTAAAAACAGATAAAAAAGATAGATGGACCGTACAAACCATAATCACAGCCCGTTTTTTATTCTGTTGCGCTAGATGAAATTTTTATTACGTTATGCCTCATACTTTTTGAGACGTTCAGCACGTAACCTAAACTGTGAAACCATTTCCTTCGCTGAAACAAAGCTTAAGGGAAACTTTATGGGAGTTTCTAGCGAAACAAAGAACAAAAGCGGAATTCTTGTAGGTTCCTCCATACCACGTAGATATTCTGAGGTCACATATTTTTTTCCTACTATGGACTAGAGAACGAATAAAGGACGAAGTCTCATATCATGCATACCATCATGTCCTCAGTGGAAAATCAAAGAGAGGAATTCACACTCATCTACTCTCTTCAGGGAAGAGAAGCAAAAAGAATTTTTTTTTATCGTTGGATGAATAAAAGTCTAGGTATTTTTTTTAACTAGAGGTTTTATTAAAGAGTCTAGTTTTTGTTGTGGGAGCTACGTGCTGAGACTAAAATGTCACCTTTTATTATTACATATTTGGTATAATTTTTAGCAACCTGGGGAGAAAATGAGACGCCGAAAGGAATTCCTTAGAGTTATTTCACTTTGAAGACTAGAAAGTATCTGCAGTTTTATCACTTCACCCCGAATTTACTCTGGTATTGGTATTGGTACTAGAGCTGCCAACAGATTTTTTGTTCCAGGTTGTTGCATCAACTTTTGGAAAGGAAACTAGTCAGACATCTATCAGCCTGCAGTGCTTTCTCCGCTTTTCACCTGCATTCAGTATTACTACGCTTGGGTGTCTTTGGACATGCAAACAATGTAGCAAAACCGCTTATTGTTATTAGATTGGATTAATATGTTGGATTGACTCACGCACTAGTACTGTAATTGCTTACACTCTTTTCACTCCAGTGCAAAGACACGCTTCTCTACAACAACATCCGCTTGGCTTTCACTCTCCAAGGAGGTTTCAAGATGTCCCTGTACAGACTTATGCTCTAACAAGAAGCCTCCTCTCACGCGGTTCTAGTGCTACTTTTACTTTTCAGTTGCAAACAAGTTGTAATGGTTAAAGAATGAGAATCAGTTTAAATTATTCCTTATTTTTTTTGGGGGGGGGGGAGTGTAGAATCAATTCTGTACTCTATCCACCCCTTTTAGTTTTAATTTGAGCAGTTTTAAGGCCCGGAATTTATTTTCAAGAGAAGGTCTCCTTCGCCATAAGAATTTAGATTGCATTTACCATTTTACTGGATAATACTGCCTTGCATAAAAAGATACTTACGCTTTATTTTCTCCAGCGTACTAATATAAAGGAGGAACTAACTTTGAGACATGTTCTGTAAGTCTGTGCTGATTACTAATCCATGTGCACGTTTCACACCCTGACTTAACGAGCTAGTTCCGCTTTAACCACTGGAAGATAATTTACTGGGCAAGTTTTGAAATGGTTGTGTGGGGTGTTGGTAATTTTCCAGGCATTTGCTTGGTTCAGTGACCTGCTAGTAGAACACGCGGAAATCTTTTGGTCATTATTTGCTGTGGATATGGATCAAGTATTAGCTGAACAACCGCCTGATACTTGGGACGCGTTCCCTTTATTTCAAATACTTAATGACTATCTTCGCTTAGATGGTATGGATCCAGATGAATGGATAAAGTAGTTTCCAAATCTTGGTATTTTTTTTTGGAGGGAGAGTAGCTTCTAATATTTTTTTTTTACTTCTTAGACAATTTAAAGAACGGAAGATTTCATCAGCATTTACAAGACACATTCGCTCCGTTAGTCGTACGATATGTGGACCTGATGGAGTCATCCATTGCTCAGTCTATACATAAGGGCTTCGAGAAAGAGCGTTGGGAGCTTAAAGGGTTTGTGGGCACTTTGTACAATTGCATTTACACTATCTCTCTTTGGGTCGTTAAAGTTTAGAGTTTGTAAAACGTGCGTTTCGTGCAGGAATGGATGTGCCACATCGGAAGATTTGTTCTGGAAGCTAGACGCACTCCAAGCTTTCATTCGTGATCTTCATTGGCCCAATCCAGAGTTTGGTTGCCATTTAGAGCAGAGGCTTAAGCTTATGGCCTGTGATATGATCGAGTCTTGTATTCAACGTACGGAAGGAGGCTTTCAGTCGTGGTCGAAGAAAGGAGTTACTTTCGTCTCTACTGATTACATCATCCCTACTGAAATGTGCGCCATGATAAATGTCATTCTGGATGCGAAGAACCAGTCCTTTAAGTTGTGTGCGGTGGATGGGATTGATGTGGTGAGATGATGATGAAGTTGAAACGAAATTAGTAAACTTTTGAGCACTCACTCAAAACTCACTTTTCTTTCCTACAGCATCAGTACCACACCAAAATAGACGATTTAATTGAAAAGACAAGCAGCGGAATGACTCAAGGCCTGATTACGAAGCTAGTGTCTGTTCTCGAAAGTACCTTGTCTAAACTGGCTAGATATGATGAAGGCAGTTTTATCGGTTCTATACTTAGCTTGACGGTAAGCAGAATATATACAGAGGATTCACTAGATGAGAACGTTCCTCAATAAAAGATTTCCTTGGGCTGTCAATCTTAGCAAAACGTATCGGGCTCTGGAAAGGAGTTAGGACAAGCTTACGTTAATTTCGCTAGGAACTCTATGGATCAGATAAGAGGGAAAGTTGTAGATGAGTTGTGGATCCTTAACTTTTTCGAGGTGAGGGTACTTTCACTTTTAGTGAAAGCTTAAGATAAACAGGAAATATTAAGTGTGAAAATATTTCTTTTAAGCTGTGGTACACCGCCCAGATGCAGATGCTATGTACATGGCTTTCCGAGCGTCTTGACCATGCGCTGCATCCATATCAATGCACAGCATTGGCACATGTCGTAAAAGTGAGTTAATGAAATCTCCAGCTGCAGAGTAAAAGTTTACTAATGAAATGATCTGTTGACAGAAATTATACTCAGATTTCGAGCTGCAAGGCGTTATGGAAGACAAACTGAATAGCAAGACATACCAGAGCGTATCTTCCAGAATGCAGACGGAAGAAGCAACTTGCGCCTTGACCATGGGCACGAGGAGGGATGATGATGGAGAGTAAGATGCAGAAAAAATACCCTTAATTTTTAATGGCTACCCGTATGCTAAACACTTGTGAAACTTTTTTTAGGGGTGGTGCCGAAGGAGGCGAAGATGAGGCTGATCGACGACCTAAAGTGACCGTACTAAAGCATCAAGGGGATGAAAACGTCGTTGCTAAGTTAACAACAGCCACTGCCGGTGCGGTAGGTGGGATTAAAAACGTCGTAGGAAAAGGCCTTGGTGGACTCACATCAAAATTAGGGACAGGATCCTGGTTCTAGATCGTGATATAACCGTCAAAAAACATAACTTCCTACGCAGTTTACTATTCAATAAGACAAATCCCTTCACCACGCCCTAAATATTGGAAGTTTAATTCCTTTTTTAAACAATCCTCTTTTACGTATTAATTAATTTGTTTGGTGGGGAAAACCACCCTAACATTAAGCCACTGATTAAGTGAAATTGACGACATTAAACAATATCAATACAAGATAATATTCTCGTATACAATATTTAACAATACAATAACTACAGAGGATAAGGTTGTTAGCGTAAAAATTCAAACAATAATTCACTTTCATTGGAATACAAAACCGGAAAGGAGCCTCCAACAAAAAAAAAAACGATTATTTTATTCAATACAACAGTGTTTGGGTTTTTAGACGAAATACTTTAATGAAAAATGCCTCTAAAGTGGAACAACAAAATCGTCCCTTGGTACTAATACTTGCAAATTTTTTCAACGTTTCAACCCCCTTAAATAAGTTCCTCTTTTTATTGATTTCTTCTACTTGCTCTGTTTCCTAAATATTTGAACTATATAAAAAAGCTAAACTTTCTCTGATAAATAAATCTAGTCAAGTTGTTGTCTTTAGAAAAGAAAATCCTGAAAAAAAAATATTCTTGTTGGTTGCGAAGAGACAGCTAGGAAAAAAAATTAGGTACTGTAAGATTCCGATACCTAAAATACCTTCTGCAGTTTCAACATTTTCATATTAGTCTAAGTCTCGTCTTGATAAAAAAATATTCTCCTTTGATCTTCATGGAAAAATGTAGCTGGTTTGAAATAATAAATCCTAAATCATCATGGAAGTAAAAACTGAAAAAACCAGAACGAATTGACAATGTTTACGAATTGAAACTTACACTTTGAAAAATATTTCTTTGAAAATGAAGACAAGGTCACGCCCACGCCCCCCGATGGACTCAAGCCTTTAAGCCTATTCTGCTCTTCATTTTTCCGTGCTTTGAGTACCCTACAATCTTTACGCTTTAGACGGTTAGAGTAGGTTCATGCAATTGTTAAACTATGGTAGTGTAAAAAAAACGTGTAAACTATGTAAACTTTCAAGCCGTTGTAGTGATTTCTTCGTTGATTTTCCAAACTCTGCCTATAGTGGATATGCTTGTAAGAGACGTTTTGTTCAGTTAAAGACATTCTCGATTTGTAGCTTAGGAAAAATAAAATGCGTTATGAAACTACTAGATTAGATAGTACGATGCCACATTAATTTAAGCGAGTAACGTTTTACTGATAAAAAAAGAAGATCTAAGATCTAAAGATTGCATTAAATGTACATTTTCAATAAGATTTGAGACATAAGCCATAAGTGAGGTTGTTTAGCTAAGATTTTAAGCAGTTGTATTACTCGCTGGATTATTAACTTAAACACATTGGGAAAAAAAATCATTGGCGAAGACATACTTTTAGCTTATTAACTGTTACAATATATGAACCTCGAGAGAAAATTTTTAAGAAGTCGTATATTATATTAACATTTAAGAAAAGAATATCCGTGAACTAATCATGTCACGAAAAAACATTATGAACGTATTATGAAAAAATATTTAAAAACAATGTTATTATTGTTGAAATTGTTGAAAAAAAATGATATGCAGTCACAATAAAATTGTAAAACAATGCTGCACGGACACAGCCTGTCAAATTAAATTTTTAAGGGTGTCTAAACTCATTCTTTTAGTTTAAGGGGTTCTTTGCTACTCTTTAGGATTGTGTTACTAAGGCGTCGTGTTCAATCTAAAAGTTTTTTACGATGGCTTAATCCTAATTTACCGCAAAGTTATTTCATTTTTTAATTTTTATCATTGGAAGACTGGAAAAACGGCATTTTTCTGTAATCGCAAGGTTCTAAAACCTTAAAATTTGTGGAAGTAATTGTCCACATTTAATTTTGGCATGATTTTTAACTGAAGCCACATTGAAACGGAATTTTTAGGGAATGACAACGTCGTATTGGTCATACAATTTCCAATGGGGTAATAGCACCGCCTTAAATGATGAACATTTTAGTTTTTCAATAACAGCCTCATTTTTTTGGCCTTGGAAGCCATAGAAAAAACCCTACGACGGAGGCCCTGGAAAAGTTTCTTTGCATTAGGCAGGTGGCGCCGAAGTTAAAAAATGAATTTTTCCTCACTGGATGGAATATTATGCATGTTTGATTTCATATGCAAAATGCGACTCATTCTATAAATAAAATTGAATATGGAGACAAAATTTAATCGTAAATTATTCAGTATTTATTAATATTCTCGTAAACTTGGATAGCAATATACTCTTCTATGTATATGGACTTTTTACAATAACGGCTAAAAATTAACTTTGGCAACTGTGAATACTTCACCAAATTTTTTATACCCCTTGTACAAATTTTTTTTTCTGAATTGCATATCTCTAATCCACTACAATACATAAACAAAAAAATGACTTCCGTTCAAGACTCAAGACTTTGTTTCAAACACAAACACAAGAAGAAAAGAACGAGGATGTTAAATAATATCCTGGTTAAAAATGCGTAAAGACATTAAAAGCAATTTCATTTACTACCTCCTCCAAAACAAGCTTCCTTAACTAAAATTACTTAAACTTACTGTATCATTCTAACATTTGATATCAACCTGTTGGAGGTTACAATAAAAAGTATATTAAAAAAAATTGTCAGAAGCAATCACTACTACTTCCGCTGACTAATTGAGAAAACCTTAAAAAATGTTTAAAGTTTAAACTACATCTCACCTCTCTCACACATTTCGTACACCTTGCAATCAATCAATCATATATGCATTGCATTTGGTAGTTTAACAAAGCGCCAATTTAGCAAAATAAACCAGCCTTACGTACCAGCTTGAACATTTTCAGTCCAAAAAGGAAACGCTAATTCATATATTCTACCTACATTATTTATATTTAATTAGTTGAAACAAAAGAGGCGGTGGTGTGTTCATGGTGGATTGTATGAAGACGAAACTGGTTTGGTTTGCAAATAAAATGTTTGAAAAAAGCCTCTCGTAGGAATTCAATGTGAAACTGAAAAGCAGGATGTATGTTACATCACTACCCTTCCCAGGAATGTCTCGTAATGGTCCTTTCATTTTTAGGAGAAATCAAAATTACAACGAGAGTATTTGCCTAGTAGCATAAATCTACTTAAAGTTCATTTATATTTTGAACGATCCATCATGTAAAACAGAATGCGAGAGGGAAGTCTTCAAGAGTGGTAAAAATGCTACTTTCTCAGCGAAAGAAAGAACCTTAGTGAAAATAACGTGTTTTGTATTTTCCTTCGGGATTTTAAAAAAAAGTTTAACTTAACGAAACCTACAGACGATTCCCTTCTAACCTATACGATCGGTGAAGGTTCCCTAGTAAAAAATATTGCTGGACCCTACAGCACCGTCTCATACTCTGTACC